>NDGM011073011.1:0-10737 GCA_002564305.1 Octomys mimax
TTCTTTCTTTCTTTCTTTCTTGTAATGAGAATTGAACCTAGTGAACACTGAGCTACTTCATCCCCATCCTGTTTATTTTTTTTTAAAAATCTGGAGTCAAGGTCTAAATCACCCAGGTTGCTCTTGTGGGTTTTTTTTTTTGTATTTAGTAAAGTGTCTACAGGGTCTCACTATACAGATCAGACTCGTAGTGATCCTCCTGTTTTTAACAACTACTGGGATTACAGGTGCATGCCACCACACCTAGTCTCAATCACTGTCTCAGCACACCCCAGGAGTGGGGCTAGCATAGGAATTGAACCTGGTCCCTGTGCCTGCCTAAACAGGTGCTTTAGCCCACTGAGCTATCTGGCCAGCCCTGCCCAGGTTGCTCTTGAACTTGTGGTCATCCTGCCTCAGCCTCCTAAGCAGGAGAAACTATAGGCATGCACCACCACCTCTGATGGCAATTCTTTTTTGGGGGGGGCGGGGGACTAGGAATTCAACTGCTGACCATGAATCATGCTTGCTAGGCAGTCACTGTGCTACTGAGCTGTGTCTCTAGCCCTCCTATGGCAATTCTTTATACTCTAGGAAATCTGCACGGGATAAATGTATGGGTAAGACTGATGGAAAGATCAGATAAGGATTTCCCTTTCTAGGTGGTAGCTGTTTCTCTCCTGCAATACAGTAGCTAAAATCCAGCACATTTTACCCTAATTGGGTGTCTTCCCTTTTTTTCTGACCAAGGCTATCCATAGCTGGACAACATAAATTTCTCCTTTTAATATAGCTGTTTTGAAAATTCATACTACCATCATTATATGAAACAGAACAACAAATTAATCTAACTCTCTTCTTTTAATTTGCTACAAGAAATAAATATTTCTTCTCTTCACATCCTGTTATGGATGCACACCAGTCTTATTTTGCTGAGAGCATTTTTCCTTCCCTAGACTAAGTTGTAGCCATGCCACCTTTCTTTAACTTGCTTTTGGCAGTGACAGAGAGGACTCTCAGCTTCCCATCCTACGGTGTTTATTTTTCTTACTGTTATTATCATTTTCATTTTGGAGGGTGCTGGAAATTGAGCCCAAGGCCCCACACATGCTCAGCAAGTGCTCTGCTCTGAGTACACCATGAGCTCCCGCTTTCTGCGTTTTCAGCACTTGCGATTTGTCCTTTCTTCTCCAGGCTGTGGGTAGCTCCAGCACCTGCTCGGTGTACACTCAGTCTCTGTGTCATTCTGTACAGGGCTTGGCACACAGGAGGCGCTCAACTCCAGAGAGTTGCTTACTTTTGACAACTGAACAAATGAAGGAACTACTCTGACCCAGGTACACCTGGGCCACAAGGCCTGGACACGTTTCCCAAAACAAAGTCATCTGGTCTTCCTTCCCATTTAGCTTTTTTTCTGGGACTCCATGCCTTTCAAGTTTCTTGCTTCTAGGGCGCCTCCCCTTGGGCAGTACCTTTATCAGGTGCAAGTCCCCCTAGACCTGTGCCCAGGGGTTCTCTGATACATGTTGCCATGTGGCATGCCAGTTCTCCAGTCTGTGTCTATTTTTTTAAGCTCTGAATTCCTTACTAGTTGTTTTTTCTCCTCTTTTTTCTTAAATGCTGAGGTTCTTCATGAGTCTGCCCTTGATCGACTTCTTGACAGTTTGGGATGCTCTCAAGAACTGAAGTCTCAATAGGCGCCTGGAAGTCATTGCTAACTTACTTTTTCTAACAGTGTTTATCTATACAGATCTTCCCATTCTTTCCTCTGAATAGGTTTGAAATCAGTCCCTTGCATCCCATTCCCATGGTCTCTGCCATGTGCTAGGATTTTATCATTCCTAACACTTAGATTTTCCATTTCCATCAACCTTTCCAGCTTATCCTCCTCACTGCTTGTGAGTGATTGTTCTAACACGCAAATATGACTACATTCCTCCTTTGCTTAAAATGGGCCAGTGGTTCCCTGTGGTCCCCAGGCTGGATTCCAACTTTCTTAGTCTGCTGTATGAGACATTTCCTGACTTGTCCTCACCTAGCGAGTTGGCTTTATTTGCTACCACTTACCCATCTTGGACTCTACATTTCTGTCTCAAGGAATCCATCCTGCTCTCTTTCTGTCCAGCCCCTTGGGCCTCTAGCTCTTACCTCTGTCCCTGTTGCTTTTTATCCCTTTTAATCCACTACCCAGTTAGGCTGGCATGAAGTCCTCTCCTGTGCTGTGCCAGCAATACTTGCTTATGCTGTGGGAAGATTCACCACCCTGCTTGTCTCCTTTCATGGATCCCAAATGCAGCGTAAACTTTGTTCACTTTAATCTGCTCTCCCTAGAGCACTTGGTGTGCTGTAGTGGTGCCTGAACTGAGTTCAATAGCATCTCCAAAATTTCATGTCGAACTCAACCTCGGATTGTGACTTTATTTGAAAAGAGCTTTTCAGATCTAACTAAGTTAAGGTCATATTGGATTAGGATGGACCCTCAATCTAATATCACTTGTATTCTTCTAAGAGTAGTAGAAGACATACCAAGGCACAAAGGGAAACAGGGAATGACAAGGTACACAGTGCATGATGAAGCAACAGGTGAAGGAACACCAAGGTTGCTGGTGGTGACCCAAAGCCAGGAGACAGGCTCTTTCCCTCAAGCCTTCCTTGGACACCTTGGTTTCAGAGTTCTGGCTTCCAGAGTTTTAAGTCCCTCAGATTGTGTTATTTTGTAATGGCAGTCATGGAAAGCTTACCCAGTGCCTAACGTATTGTATGAACGCCACAAGGGCTCCAAGTCTTTTCCACACAGCCACTGGGGAAGACCGGTGTTGACTTTGGCTGGAATGTCCTCACAGCCTTCTGATTGGTTTCCCTGTGTTTGTTAAATGGAACAGTGCCATGAGCTTATGACTCCAGTGGATCCTGTGTTTGTCTGGCTGATTATCAGAGACTTTTTTCTCATGACCTGTCGGAAAGGTTAGCCGAATCCTAGTGCTAAAAAATGTCACCTCTGCCCTGAGCAAAGCTTTCATGCAAAGCTCTAGTGGGGCGCCTAAAAGGACAATGATTTGGGATGTCAGTGAGCTCACAGAGCAAGCTACACGCCTGTTGTTGCACCTGCTTAGCTAATAAATGAGAGGCCATGTGGCAGAATTCTATCTGACACCTGCTTTCATTATAGCACCAGACACTTACAGCCTGGAAACCTCGGACATCTACTTAGTGAATGACAAAATTGACTCAGGTCAGCTCTAACCAAGAAGGTCATGGAAAAAACTCCAGTTTTGGGAAGAGACAAATTTGGGCGAAAATCCCAGCTCCAGCACTGACTGCCGAGTCGCCTATGCTGCTGCTTCACAGGGTGGTAACAATGATCTGTGCCCGCCTCACCAGGCTGTTGCTATAATTAAGTGAAATCAAGCGTGTGAAAGGTTTTGGGTGTTGTGAATGTTCGCTGTTATTCAGGAACTTGCACAGAGTGGCGCGGCTAAGAGGTGAAACGCTGACTGGGGTCTCATCTTCAGGGACAAAACCTTGTCCCTAGAAACAGAGGCAATGGTCTCTAATGAGGGATTTGAACGTTAATTAGGAGCTCAAGATGTAAGACCTTATGTATTTTCATATGTATCTTCTACCTTTATCTTCATGAGAGTCTTTTATTTAAAAAATATTTATCCTTGCTAAAAATACGCATTCATTTTGGAAATAAGGCTTAAAGACAAGCAACTGTTCCCTATTGACCTGAAGTCTGTGCTGTCTGGGAGTTTTGAAGTATCTCTGCTCTTGGGACCTCCAAAACTAAAGAGAACAGAAGGTCTGCTGCTGAGACCTGGGCTTCAGATTTTTCAAAGCTCCTTGGGTGATTCCCTAGTGCAGCCATACTTGAAAATCTATTCTCTTGGGTTTGCAAATGGCTTTCTGTAAATGAAGTAACTTTATTTCTATTCTTGTGTAAGAACAGCTGAGTCAGTTCCACTGTACCCATTCAGAAGATGGGAAGACTGAGGCTCCAAAAAATCTAGAAAGGACTTGGCCAAGGACTAGATTTTTGATTCTGCCCCAATGCTCTATCTCTGTGCAGGTGGCCTTGAGGAAGTGGAAGCCATTAACCCTGACATTTCTCTTTCTGCAGCCATCTTTGCCTGAAAGGAGGATGACCCAGGTACATGGTATGTTCACCCATAATGAGCCAGAACAGCTTGCTGATGACCTGGTAGCAGCACTCACTGCCTGCTCTCTGCTGCCTTTCCCTGTGGTTCCTGGGTTCCCACCTCCCAGAGCAGAGGCCAGGGGTTTTCCACCAGGCTAGTTGGATCCATTTCATTGCTGCCTCTGTTTTTCCATCTGCCTAGTCACAGGGGCTGTGCTGTGGGCCTGTCTCTGCCAAGTGCCTCAGGGTCCCCACAACAGAGAGAGCCGTGGAATCCAGAAGTGTTTCTGCCTTGGGAAAGCATGTCGGTCCACAGACCAGCCCCCTCCCGCACCCGGGTTCTCATGCCCCACGGCATGCCTGGGGGCCAGCCGGCAATGAAGACACTGTTCTGGACAGCAGAAGTATCTGACAGCCCCACAAATCAACATCCTGCTCCCTGCCTCCAGCAGCCCACCCCTGCCCAGGGCCGCCCAGGACAATACCATCAAGTCATCATGAGCGATGGAACCAGAACACCCCAACGTCGTGAAAGAACACAGAAGCTTCTTTTTGTGGCTGCTGGTGTGGTTTCAATAGAAAACCCTTCTGGAGCATGAAGAAGAAATTCTTGTGCTGTGTCCCTAACAAAACCTGACCTCTCCCTTGGCGGCAGCACTGGGTAGGCCCAGAATCAAGCTGGGGTTATTTCTCCACCATCACCATAGTCATAGCAACAGCTTTGATTAATGCAGTGGCCCATTAGAGGGATAATGTCAGCCCTAATCAGAAACGTTTCAAGTATCTCTCTTTGCATTTTGGTAAATGGCGTAATCACATTATGGTTCGATGTGTCTGGGAGCTGATTGCTGTCGCGCAAGTCGGCCTGATTTTCCAGGTTAAGGGGTGTCAGGGGGCCTGAGAGGCAGCTAATCACCATGCATTGTTAGTGTTTGGAGGGAAAACAGAGGAGGACACAGAGACCCAGGGGTGCTCCTGCCCTTCCCTTCCTCCTGGGGGCCCGAGTGCTCTAAGCAGGTGGTCTCTGGCCAAGCATGCTTCCCTAAAGAGGTGAGCTGAGAGGCAGGGGTGGGTGGAGGTGCCATGCGGATAAACAAGGAAGCAGACACAGGCCAGGAAGCACGGGTGGGGGGCTGCCTGGCACTTGGGGCTTTGCCACTCCTGCCCCTCGTCCATCAAGCTTGTGATAGACAGTGAGCCTCAGGTTGTGCCCCTGGGCTGGAAGACTGGCATGAGATGCCTACCCTGGGCCTGAGAGAGGAAACAGCCAGGGTGACATGCACTGCAAAGGCACTTAATGAGCACGGACCTGACCTGTCACAGTGGCACTTGGTTAATGGCAGGTTCTGCTTTGCTGAAGAAGCTGTTGAAGCTTCACACTTGAGGGTTGATCCTCACTGCACCCTGGGGAGAGGAAGACTTCCCTTCATTTCTGCTTGTACTAGCACAGGAACCAAGGAAAGGAGAGGTGACGCCTCTCACCCCTGTACTCTCGTCCCAAATGATGTGAGGTTCCACCTCCCCAGGGGCCCTTCTCCTGCGGCTCCGTCTCTCTGCCTCCTAGCTTGGCTGCTTTGTCTTGCTAAGTCCACAGGTGACAGTAACAATAAATCGTCACCACCCATATGGAAAGATTAAGAGGAAGACCTGAGGAAATATGCATGGAGCCCCCAGAGGCTATTTTTAGGTGCTCCTGGGAGGTTTAAAAAAGGACTCACACCGTTAACTATTTATGACTTTTGAATGCAAGACAGAAATAGAAGAGCAGCACTTAGCTTCTCATCCAAGGCTGGGGAAATAAAAAAAAAAAAAAACCTCTCAGAGGCCTGAAACCACTTTGGGACCATTAAATTTACTGTCTCTTGGACAACATTTAATATCCAGCATAACGCTTTCATTTTTGGCCTCAGCAAGAATTTTTCTATTCCACGTTGAAAATTATCTCAAGAGCAGCTGAGGAAATTGAGTCAGCGAGTGAGAACTATTTATCTCAGGGTCACACTGCCGGTCTGCGCCCAAGTCCAGGGGGAAGCCAACCTCCTGCCAATTCACGTTCCCTTCAGAGGGTTGAGTCAAAGGTCCCAGGGCAGGATGGGGGTATGGGAACTTCCTCATGGAGACCTGGCTTAGCAAACAGACAACACATCAGGACAAGCGAAGCAGCCAGGCCCCTTCTTCCATCTTTCTTTGCTCCAGGCTAGATTCCCCTCCAGGAAAAGTCAATATTCTTCCCAAAGAGATGCTGGATTAGGCATGTTACAGGCCTGGGCTCACTGTCTTTCCTAAAAATCTCACAAATTGTACTCATACTGAGTAAGTCAGATGACTTTCCCCAGTAGGAGATGTGGGGACGCTTAGTAGGGCTTGTTCTCTAAAGCATTATGACACCTCCCCCATGCACAAGATCCTGATCAGCAGCTTCTCAAAGGCTTATAAATTAAAGCAAATCCAGGGTGTGGGGCTTTTGTCTCACACGATCATGGCTCTACGCCCAACAAAACCACAGGTCACCAGCCTGTGTCTGAATAGAAAACCACAGAGAAACGCATTAATGCCACGGTCAGTTTCCTGACACCTGGCTCCTGCTGGTGTGCTCACCACAGAAGCCACCTGTGCTGGCTGCCCCTCTCCTGCTGGCTCAGCCTGGTGCTGGTCCCTGGGCCCCGCCTGATGGAGGCAAGGTGAGCATTTCCCATCTCCCTCCAGTGGCCTCGGGTGGGGCTTCTCAGGGCTGTGAAGCAGCCCCACTTCTATAACTGCCTCCCACTGCCCTCCCGTTTTCAGAGAGCACGACACCCAAGAGTTGGCATACTCGGGGTGAGCCCTCCAGAGCTACTCGACATAATGGCCTGTATAGATCTTTGGCTTGATCCCCTGTAACTTTTGGCATGGAAGCATGAACCCAGGATCTCTGGACTGAGTGATGTCCTGGGATGCCCATCCAACCCCTGCTTTTAAATTATTTTTCCAGATGGGACTTCTTATGTTGCCCTAGCCAGTTTTGATCTTGTGGTCATCTTGCCTCAGCCTCCACCTGAGTCTGGTTTTGGTAATACCATCACATTATACTTCCTGATTAACCGCTCTAGCACCAACCATTTGGAATCTGGCTCTTTGAGGCCCCCTCTCCAGGACTCATGAGTGCAGCTGATTCTGTGGCTGTTGATGGCGCCCTCCTCCTGCCTCAGCTCAACTCTGTTGCCAAGCGTAGGAGCAGTGTCCTGGTTACCACGCGAGAGTCCACTAGACTGTGAGCTCCACAAAAGCAGAAGTCTCATTTGTTTTTCTCTTTATTGTATCCTCAGCACTTAGCATAGCACCAGCACAACAAATGTGTAATACATATTTGATGCATGGAATCATAAATGAAATATAATGTCCCAGTTCTGTAGAGGGTAGCAATTACTTGATTTTGCTGATGCACATCCATTGCTATTCAATTAATCGAAAGAGCAAGCTCGCTACAAGCCAGCTCCGGCAGAATTTTGTCACTTCCGGAAAGATATTCTCTTTACAAAGACCATGTGCATTACAAATAGGCATTGTAACAGAAATTGGTTCTTTTTGTCTGTTTTACAGTCCTTTTTAACTGCTCACTGTTTTATCAAATAATAAATAAAGAATTATTGGCTGATGGATTGTGGTACTGGTAGTTGAAGCCAGAGTCTTTGCACCAAGCTACATCTCTAGCCTTTTTATTTTAAGACGGGGTCTCTAAGTTGCTCAGGTGGAACTTAAACTTGTGATCTTCTTGCCTCAGCCTCTCAGAGAGATAATAAATATTTACTTTTTAAAAGTGAATTGTATAGAAATAGTACATATTTAGAGATGATGAAATAATGACCATGGCCCTTGTTAATGATGTATGTGAGTGAAACACCAAATACCCCTCAGCTTTAGTTTCCTCATTTGGAAATTGAGGTGACTGGACTCAGCAATCATTGAGTTTTCTCCAAAATTTGTGGCTTTATCAACCTATAGTTCTGTCTTACCAATGCTAGTTACTTTCTCGTGTTTTGGCCAAGTTGGAACCTCGAGGTTAAAACCTTTGCATGACATTTTACATGTTGCCACCAGGTGGCAGGAGTGTGCCACAGTCCTTTGGTCCAAAGCACAAAGAACATCCTGTCAGAGGTTGTCTTCAGACAGTGCTAGATTTCCGAGCGAAGAGGCCAGACTCTGAGTTTTTCAGGCAGCAAACCCCTTTGTTTATAGAAACATTTGCCTTTATGCAAAACAACAATTTGAGGATCAGCAACGATGATGTCTAGAAATTCCCAGGAACCTAGGAAGGTCAATGAATTGAACATGTTTCCCATCCACAAGGAGCTTCCAATCTGCTGAGGGAGCTAACACAAATTACAGCATGAGCCACTGAGAGATAGACACGGCCCTCAGAGTCCAGCAGGAACAAGGAGGTGAGGCTTGATTTGTACTGTAGCGATGAGCCACGTGTGCTCACTGAAATCTAAATTCATTAAAATTAAGTACCAGTTGAAAGATTTAGCTCCTCAGTCCCACTAGATACATTTTGGGTGTGCCATACTCATGCATTAGTCACTCCTTTATTGGACAGTACCAAGTACAGGATATTTGTTCTAGAACTGGAAGTTCTGCTGGGTAGTAGGGATCTAAGCAGGGTATCCTAACCTCAGCACTGCTGCAATGCTGGCCAGGTGATTTCCTTTCAGCAAGGCCTGAACTGTGCATCACAGGATGCTTTGGCCTCCCCTGGTTATGACAACCAAAATGTCTCTCCAGATGTTGCAAAACGGCCTAGGGCAGGAAAGAGGGTAAGTGTGCACCTAGTTGAGAACCACTTGGCTAGAGGACATGTGGGTGGAAATGCTGGACATTCAGTAGCTGGACTACTGAGTGTAAGTGCTCTGAGGGGGTAAACAAGGTGTTGTCAGAACATGGGAGCAGGGTCTCACTTGAGACTGGAGCTCATTCCCCAGCTCAGCTTTGATGGACAGCCCAGTGGCGGTAGCAAGACTTGGTACCAGCTGGCTCCATGATGACCTCAGAAGGGACTGCGTCCTTTCATTCTCCTTGTCCTCTCTCAGTAACTAGTCTTGGGATGTTAAGGATCCCCCATTCCTGGCCAGGGCTCTTGCTGTAGCAGTAAGAGCTGGCTCAACAAAGGGGCTATCAGTGGTAAAGATAGCCCAAGGAATATTCTAACACAGGAAGGCAAATTCATCCAGACCTCGTGAGGACTTCAGTAGACATAGGTGCACTTTACAGCTGGGATATCTCTTGAGCACTTTGGGGTTTCACTCTAGATAGTCTGCTGTCCCCTGTAGATGACATCTAGACTAACATGTCTGGTGATCGTTTGCAGTGGCAAAGAACAAGAGCGAAATGGAGAAGTAGCCGCAACAATGGCTGTAGAGAGCAAGTCTGTTTCCCTTAAATTGCATTCATTCTATCTGCCCCAGGCTGAGAGTAGTACCCTTACCCATAATTCCAGTAGCATTCACACCCATAATCTCAGTGGCTCATAAGTTAATCACAAGCTCTAGAAGTCCGCCCCATGACTGAATGAGGCTTTGGGGGGACAACTGGACACAAAGCATAACACCCCCGTCTATTTTGGTTTCTTACTCAAGGATTCTCTATAATTGGTCAATGTTTATCTTTAAGTGTGCTATCTCTCTACATCTGCCTCTCTCTCTGTCTCTCTTGCTCTCTCTCTCTCACACACACACTCACGCACACATGCGCATATGCGTGCACACACACATTAGTTATTGTCCCAGTGGAGCTAAGAATAATGGGCCCATGACTTCCTGAGTTTGCAACACCAGCCCCCTCGACCTTCATTCTGTTTTTCAGCTGCACGGCACTGTTTTTAAGCAAAGCCACCCTAGCATGAGTNGGGGATTTATTCAAATTCTATTTGATCTATTAAGTCAGAGTTTTTATTCTGTTCAGAAGGTTCATTAATCCTTACATCTTACTCATTTTTACTCAGAATTCTAGAAGGCTGGGAAATGTATCTACCGTATTTGTTATACTTCTGACTTTTGGCCGTTTACCTTTTGAGTAATGTCACTTCCCTGCTATTCATTCATGACTTTGACCAAACATTGGACAAGAGACACTGAAGAACAGAATTCTTCCAACTCCAGGAACTCAGCATGCAACATTGTTTTGTCACAGTGTTGGAATCTTTTCAATGGAATTAATTATCTCCATCTTATCCCAAGTGTAGAAGGGAGATTTGGCGAGTGCATTTTGAGAAGGTGACTGAAGCACAGGACTCCAGGGAAGGAAGTGTTGAATGAAGGAGGAACAGGAAGCCCAGTGAATAGTCATAAAAATCAACTGAAGTACAGGCCATCAGGGGCCGGCCAGATAACTCAGTGGATTAAAATGTCTGTTTAGGCAGATGCAAGGGTCGGAGGTTCCACCCGCGGCCTGCTGTACTGGCCCTGCCCCCAGGGCTCTCTGAGCCGGCAACTGAAACTGGGCATGGTGGCATGCTCCTGTAATCCCAGCGTTTGGAAAACTGAAAACAGGAGAATCACTATGAGCCCGATCTACGTAGTGAGACCCTGTACGTCCTATAGACCCTGCACCAAAAAAAAAAAAAAAAAAGTACAGGCCATCAGTTC
>NDGM011073070.1:0-12383 GCA_002564305.1 Octomys mimax
AAGGCTCCTCTATCCAGCACCAGTTATCTGCAGATCTTCACCTGGAAGCCTACAAACACTATAACCATACCCAAAGAACGCCAGGGAGTGAAGAAACCGTATCGGATGTATTAGCTGGGAACTGCCATAATTCAGGCTGAGCTATTCCTGTGTGGTGTGATTTTCCTATTACTGGGCTTTCATTTTGAATATGCTTGATGATCTATTTGTCCATTTCTGAGCCAATTTTGAGTTCTTATTCATTCTTATATGACAGCTTCATTTTTATACAATTTAAATACCAGAAATATCACCCTTTTAGAGGGAGTAACCTGTTTCTTCCTAGTACGTTCAGTTGCACAAACATCATCTTCAGTATCTGATTCCAGAATAATTTCATCACTTGAAAAGAGATCACCAGCCCTGTGGCAGCAACTTTCCATTTTTTCCTAACCCTTGACTACACTTTTGCAATTGCTAATGTGTTCTGTTTCTGTTGACATAGACACACTGTTTATTTTATAGGAATTAAAGTAACTATTATATACTTTTATTTAATTTAATCATATTCCCCAGTTTAATTTTATATGTGTGTGTTAGGTTTGTCAGATTTTCCTTGAATTTGCAAATTATTTGGATAGAACCACTATCTTTGTATCAACTATTTTGGGAGAAGGGGAGCTACATCAGCGGTCTAAGTGTCTGCTTGGCAAGTGCAAGGATCCAAGTTCTATCTCCATACGACATGCTGTGCTGGCCCCAGAACTCCTGGTGTGCCTGCTGACCCTGAAACTGGGCATGGTGGTAGACACTTGCAATCCCAGCACTGGCCAGGCTGAGGCAGGAGGATCACTATAAGTTCAAGCTGTGTAGTGAGCCCTGTACAAAATAAATGAATAAATAAAATAAAAAATCAAATATTTTCTTCTCAAGTACATTCCTAAGCACTATACAGCTTTACTTTAGTACTAAACTAGTAGGTGATTCTGATCACATCAATTGTACCATCTGAAAATAGTTTCTGTTTCTTTTCAAAATTTACAGTTTGTCTTTTTATTCTCCCATCTTTTCTCACTGATAAAAACTAGTTTTTACCTGAGTACAATCTGTACCCTCTAGGAGGCATTTGGCAATATTCAGAAAGCTTCACAATAAATATCTCATCTAAAATATTAACAGCAACTAAATTAAGAAATCTTGGATTAGAATATTTAATATAATATTCATATTTAAGAGTAGTGGGGGCATTCTTTTTTATTTTTTACATTTTAGGGAAGGGTTTACAGGGTGTTCAGGTTCTCACTACTAGATTGGACTCTTAGTGATCCACCTGTTTACAGCCTCCCAAGAGCTGGGATTATAGGCANGCACCACCACACCCAGTCTTAATTGCCATCTCAGGGAACTCTGGGGGCAGTCCCAACACAACAGGCCTTGGGATTGAACCCTTGGCCCCTGTGCATGCTTGCAGGAGCTTTAATCCACTGAGCTATTCAGCTGGCCCTAGTAGGGTCATTCTTATTTTGCTAATGAATTGAATAGAAATATTTATAATACCTGTAATGCTTGTTTTAGGACTTATATAGACAAGCTTTACAAAATTTAAAACAGTTCCTGCGATTTCTTCTTTGTTAACTCAGTTTTATAGTTAGGAGGTTGCTTAATTTCGCTTTGTTTTATGATCCTAGAAGTTGAACCCTGGGCTTTTGCACTCAGTTCACCTTTTTTTTTTTTCTACTATTATTTTGAAAGAAGACCTTGCTGAGTTGTAAGTTATCCAAGCCAGACTCAATATTGTCATCCTTAACCTCCACAAATGGTTGAGTTTTAAGAATGCACAATCACTCCCAGCTCATTTGTGTTTCAGTCAACATTGGATATTAAATATGATGAGATAGTAAAATAACTTATTTACTTATTTTATATAGAAGTATATAAAATTTATAATTGGCAGATTTTTAATTTTTTTTCCTAAGCACACTCCTGGGGTAAACACTATTTACTTCTCTAAAAATATTTCTAGATCTTATTTAAGTTTTTGTGTCTAAGTTTGTAAGCAAAATTGTCTGTGTACATTTTGTACATGAACACTTTAGAGGTATTAAACCACCTAATCCTCAGAACAGCACTATGAGATACATTTTTGCATTACTCTTATTGAACACATATCCCTAGAACTTAAGTAACTGTCTTTAAAAATCTCTGTGTATTATTATTAAACAGTGCAAATACTCAAAGTCATTAAAATACAAGGCCCATTTAAGTATTAATATTTTCTCTTTGGAGATAATCCTTCACTAAGTATAAATATGTGACTTGAACTAAATTTTAATGAGAATAATTCATGAGTTTCAATTTGGTTGTCATATGATAATTGTAGGATGCTGGTAAATATTGTCTGTGTAATTTCAACTTTCCAATGTCATATAAGATAAGATGAATATGTTCTGTCTTGGGGACTGTTTGCTTTAAATCTAAAATAGCCTGCCAAATTTTCATGTGCTTTTTGAAGGTGGGTCTTTTGGAAGGTGAATGGATCATAGATGCTCATTGGTGGCTTCATCCACTGATAAATACATTGTGAAATGTGGTGTTAGGTGGTGGGTTTGGCTGGAGGAACATGGGTCACTAAAGTTATGACCTGGAAGGGTACACTTGCTCTTCACTGCTTTCTTCTCTCTGCTTCATGAATGTTGTGGGCGAGTAACTTTTCTTTGCTGCAGCCTTATACCAGGTCATTTTTACCATGAAGCTCAGAAACCATAGATTAAACTCTTTGAAAGCATGGGCTCAGTAAATCTCTCTTTCCTTTAGTTACAAGTTTCAGATATTCTGCCCAAGTGAAGGGAAAGAGACTAATACGAGGACTGTATAGATCCCAATAACATGTATTTTCACCAAAATTTAGCACATAATAATTGTGCAACAATTTTTTTTGTTGTTGCAGTACATGGGATTGAATTCAGGACCTTGCACTTGCCAGGAAGGTGTTTATTATATTAAGCTATCTCCCCAGCCCTTGTGCAACAAAATATTGATAAATCAGAAAATAAATGAGCAAGCTATTAAGCTAAAGATGTCCCCTGTATTATTGCTCAGAGTTTCACACTTAACGAGGATTTAAGTGTCTTACAAATCTACCCTCAGTGCCCAAGGAACCTACACTGCCTATAAATGCCTGGCTAGAGATCCTTTTCTGGTTTGGATTTTGAGACAGAGTCTTGTTTTATAGTTCAGAATGACCTTGGATTCACTATGTATCTAGGCTGGACTTTAACCAGGTCCCTCAACCTCCCAAGTTCTGGAGGGTGCCACCACACCTGGAAGATAAGTATTTTTTGAGAAATCCGAGGTTGCTTCTACACTTGATGAAAAGAATTCAATTAGTAATACTCATCACTGGAATGGAATACAAGAGCATTAGCACATGGCCTTCATTTTTCACCTCTACCTCACACTATGAAATATCTTGTGCATGTATATTATGCTCTGGTAATTTAAATAATGGATCACATTTTGTAAACAATGGAAACAACCATCTTTCCTGTCATCCTGAAAATAAACTAGTAATGAGTACATTGTGGAGATCAGCCTTAATCATTAAGTGTAAGTTAATGAGACTGATGATGATTTATGATACGTTTTCCTTTTAGCAGAAACAAGTTTTTTAGAAAGAGGCAGTGCAGTTCTATATGCAATGACTAAGGTAGAAAGAAATCCCCTAGATACTGCGGGCCAAACATAAATATCATTCCTAAAAAAGCATCTGGATTTACAACTGAGCAGCACTTAAATTGTTCTCTAGAGCTCACTTCCTTAATGAAATGTTGGTGAATTTTTTTCTACTTGAAAATAATGGCTCTTTCTGGAGTACTAGAAGAATATTCATGACTTGAAATGATAGTAACACAGCACTAAGGAAATAGTGATTGCAACATTTGAACAAGAATTCTTTCTGAGTATCAGCTCTCTAAATATAATGCTAAGAAATATAAAATGTTTTTGTCAGTTGAAAAGGTATTCTTTTTTTCTTTCTATCTTTCAATATTTTTCTATAGTGAGCAGATGGACCTGGTTTACTATGTGTCCATAAGTACCATTTTGAAATAAATAATTTTTCCAAAGACAGTTTATAGGAGGCATCAAAACCTGAAATACTAAATGCATGGCTGTATGTCCCACTGTCGGATTTCTTCACATTTAAATTCTTCAACTATACTTTACTGTACATCTTTCTAGGAAATTGAAAATGGATGATGGTTTCAAAGTTATATCCAGCATTGTGTTCTTTAAACACAAAGAAGAAAATAATATAAAACAAATTTAAAGAAATTTAGGCTGTCTATAAAATAATCTGAGAGGCCTCATGATTCAATTTCTCTAGTGCACAGGGAAGTGGCTGAGAGAGCATAAAGGATTCTACTGACATTTATAATTTCTATCTGTTATCCACTTTTTACCTCTCAGAAGTGTCTTTGCTAAAGAGAAGTGTCATTAGGTATGCAAATAAGGGAAGCTCCTCCATAGAAATTACTCTTTATGCTACTCATAATCTTAAATACTTTTAATAACAATCATCTGAGGTGTCCACACAGGTCTACTTAACAGAAAAATATGAAAATAAGTAAGTAGAAGTGATACGTATTTATTAATTGAACCTCACTTTTATGTTGGTCTCTATTGAAATTGATGAGAATTTTCAAGAATGACAAGGGGGAAGTATTATGATTTAAAGTATGAAATAAGAAATTTTTGCATGTCCATTTCTCTCTTCTTGTTTTGTATAAATGATAACACTGGTGAAAAAATGCATTACTGAGAAACAAGACCTGTGCTTGGTTTATAATCCACTGAGAGAATTGCAGCCTCATTTCTTTCCTTTCACAGTACTTAATATTTGGCTACAGCTACTCTTTGGCAGTAGGGAGGGCATTTGATTATTCTGGTGTGTTTCATAAACATTTTTTACTTCAAAGAGATTTCCTACCCACATCCCACTGGAATTATTTCAAACCAGATGCCTGATTCTGTCCAAAATCTTTAATGTTTTCAAAATCATCTTGAGTGTTGTTAATGGAGTATCATTAGATACAATTTGAAACTTTTTAATGGGTAGTACATATATTCAGACTATTTGTGCAATATGTGCTCTTGTTTCTGAAAGCTTTGGGAAATTTCCTTTCCTGTACTATTCTCCCAACTTCTTTTTTCATCAGCTGACTTGATTCTGTATATGTATAACAAATCTTATCCTTGTATTCGACAAATATTTACTAAAACTATGAATAGATATGAATATTACACAAAGGACTGGAACGAGTGTAGTATTTATGCTATATCTCCAATAAAGAAGAAAAAGAGCAAAGTAGAATTGAAATTTAATATGACCTGACCAGGCACAATGGCCTGAAGTCACAGATATTGGTGAGTGAAGGAAGTACATTCGGATCAAGGCATGGTTCTTTAGAAGCCTAAGAAATATTTACTCCAAGCAGTAGGGAGAACTTAAGCAAACTCCATAAAAAGAAGATCTGTTCCAAAGGAGAAGTAATTCTGTGTTGACTAAGGGCTGTTTGCATAATATGGCTAAAATAGCTGGCCCTATCCTTCTTAGAAGAGAAGGATAAGCTCTATTAATTTAAAAGACCATAACATGACCAAATGTGTACTTATATGAAAGTCATATGTTGGACAGATTGAGAGAAAAACTTAAGTAATGTTAGCAGCCTGGAGGCACTTGAGGCATTTACATGACATGTGGAGATCACATCGGAAATGGCAAAAAGGGAAATAGTTCAAGAACAGAACAATCAGACTCTTGATCAGTTATATACCTAGTACATAGCCAAAAGTCATAAAAAAAAACAGTGTATAATCAATGTATAAAAATAGATTTCGAATTCTAGAACTTCTCAAATGGGGGTAATTGAATATACATACACTTATACATAGATGTAAATATATATATATATATATAATAGATCATACAATGCATATATATATATATATATATATATATATATATAATCTTGCTTTTTATTGAAATCAGATTTCAAAAAACATGAAATTTTTTTCAATGTATTTGGTACAGGGTCTCACTACACAGCTCAGACTCATAGTGATCTTTCTGTTTTCAGCTTCCCTAGTACTGGAATTACAGGCGTGCACCATCACGGGGGTCTCAAGAGCCAGCTCAGCATGCCTGAGGGCAGGGCTGGTGCAACATGTGGAGCCAGGGATCAAAATCTAGCCCCTGCACTTGCCTAAGCAGGTGCTTCATCTGCTGAGGCACCACACCAGCCCCTTTTTTGTATTCTTATTTTTTGATTCATGATATACCAATGTGCTTCTGCTTTTATAATGCCTCTATTTTAATGAGGGGATATCTCATGTTCACTTTGGCAGGTTATAAACAAAAATATATATTTTTAAATTTTCTTTCTTCTTTGTATTTTAGGAAAGGGCATACAGGGTGTTCAGGGTCTCACTACTAATTTGGACTCATAGTGATCCACTTGTTTACAGCCTCCCAAGAGTTGGGATTATGGGTGCTAGAGGAATTTACCCCTGGCCCCTGCACCTGATTTCAGGCACTTTAATCTGCTGAGCTATTTGGCTGGCCCTTATCATACAAAAATAATAAGCAGATGTCTCCTAAAACATTGGCAATCATGGATTCTGCAGGTTACCCCTGTGCACAGTCTTTAAATCTTCCTTTTTACTGGTGATTGGTAAACATTACAGTTCATTGAAGTTTCAAGAATGCTTTAACATGACAGGTTAATGTCATATAAGAATATAGGAAACTGGCTTTATCCACAGATTGTCCATCTTTCTAAGAAAGAGGGTACCAAGACAGGTAAGCAGATCCACTAACACCCACAGCATACCTTAAAAGAGTGAGAATATACTCACTCCAACACTCAATCACATGTACTCTGCTTCTCCTTTGTTTCCCAGAGCTATTCTCCAAAGATGAGATATAACTTACATTTTAATATAATTCAAATTTAGCTTTGATGTAATATTATCTAACCTAAATGCCATTTCTTAATTATTACCCTAGAACCCTTTTAGAATTTCATTTTTAGTTTAGGAGAGGTCCAGAATCTATTGAATGAAATGATGAATCTTTTTAAGTAAGTCTCCTGTAACATGGTACAGTATTTACCTTAATTTTAATAACAAAAAGATATGACAGAACACTTTTATATACCTCCTTCAATTTAGATTTATATGTTTAATTTCCACAGTTAGAACCAAATAATAGATTTTTATCTAGACTATGACACAAGACATATTATAACCTTAATGTATTACATTCTGTGACACACACTATACATTTGTACTTTACTAATAATGCTAATTTAAATTATTTTGTTAAAAGACTACCTATATTTTCTGTTGTACAATTTTCATATATCAAAAACTTATTTTACAATGAACATATATATATATATATATATTTATAAACCATGTAAATATCCCACACTTACCAATTTGATCACTCATGCTAAAACTTATATATAATTCTGTCTAGATAAATTTTTACTATGATAATTTTTACATAGTGCTTTCTTACCTTGTTGTCTTATGTTTATTAATTGACCCAAGAGCTGGGAATACAGGCACACGCCACCATGATCAGTCTCAATAGCGATCTCAGGGTGCCCCAGGGGCGAGGCCGGCAGGGCACTCTGGGGATCGAACTACTGCATCTGCCTAAGCAGGCGCTTTAGCCCACTGAGCTATCTGGTTGGCCCTCTTCACTAACTTCTATGGCTTTAAATTTATAATGCCAAAGGTAGTTCCAATCCATGCCTTTGGAATTTTATGTTTATTGCCCTGCTCACAAACAACTTGAAATTCACACTATTCTGACACCTTTTAATTGTGATACCAATCACATTAGTTTGTGTGTGTTTCTTTACACTTGTTCATGTGCATATATTTACTCATATTTTTATATATTTGTGTGAATAATATATATTGAATTTTTATTCTGCTCATTCACTTGGACTTATATCTTATGTCTTTTCATGTTTAAATTAAATTTACTGAAATAAATAAATAAATAAATAAATAGATCAATTAATAAATTAACTTTACTTGTGTTGATTTGTTGAGCTAGGGTCTTGCCACACACTTCAGGCTAGCCTTGGACTCAGTCAGGCCTTGGACGGGCAGTGATCGCCCCCACCTTAACCTCTCAAGAACTGGGATTTTGGGTGTGTTCCACTATGCCTGGCTTCTCCAGTAACTTGATCTTGTCTTTCATGTTTTTAAAACATTTAATATAGCAGTCTATTTAAAAAATACTATTAATTTATAAATCTTCCAAAGTAAAAACAAAAACAAAAAAAAGCAACACTAAACCTGGAAAACAATAATTCCAACTCGCACAGCTAAATTCCAGCAACATTTACTTTTTCCCTTGCAGGATATTTTTCTATTGCATGTGGGCAAATATGGTAATGTGCCTATAATTTGACACCTTGTTTAAAGTTTTGCAGTCATTGTCCTGTGTAATTTAAATCATTCATAAACATATTTTTTCTTTTTTTTTGCTCCGAATGCTTTTGGGGCAGGTTTGGCTGGCTTGAGTTGTAGGGATGGAACCACAGCAACCTGAGCCTGACTGCTTTGTTGAAGCAGCCACTTAAAGAACTGAGCTAAGGGGCAGGCCCCCATATTTTTCATTATTAATCAGAATTCTACAATGAATGTTTATGCACATAATGGCATACATGTCTACTTACTGTATACTTCTGGAAGAAGCATATAAATGCACAGCACTACTGTTGATGAATATTCAATTGTGATTCATTTCAACAACTTTTAAGCATGCCTTTATGTGCTTACATTTAAATATAGAAAGTGATAGGTACACTTTTGGAGCATAAACAGAAGTGAAATTGCTTATCTTTGTCTTCATATATGACAAGTAATTTGATGTACTATCAGGAATTAGCCCACAAGATAATTTTTACTTTCATACTCTATTGCTCTGTTAGGCTCTGTCACTTAAATATACAAACAGTGCAGCCTATGCTTCTCTTCTTTGTATATTATGTATTTTTCTTGCCTGGATATTTCTCTAGCTATTTTGATGACTCACAAATATATTTCTCTAGCTCATAGTGATTCTTTGAGTACTAAAGATATATGTGAAATAGTCAGCCCAGTACTATCACTTTGATATCTAACATGAGTATCAGCTTCAATATGAATTTTAAATTTAAGCTTCACAAACAGAAGTCTCATAGTCCTTCCCTACTGCACAGAAGCACACACACACACACACACACACACACACACACACACACATTTCCTAGGCTCTAACATCTACTATTGACCATCCATCTAATGTTTAAGACAAAACCTTGGGCTCTCTTGTGTTAGTCAACATTGTATTGCTGTGACTAAATACCTAGATAATCAAATCTAGGAAAATGTAGATATGTATCACAATGTAGGTTATGTAGGAAAAATTTCTTTGCTGTATGAGCCAGTCCAAGGTCACATGGTCCTACTGTCTTTGCACTTGTGGCTAGGTGGGTCTAACACCTCGGAAAGCATGTGATTTAGGGAGCTGCTCACCTCAACTAAGTCCAGGAAGCAGAGAGTGAAAGTAGGGTTTGGAGTTCCAGTATCCTCAGGACACCCCCAATTAGATCACTTCCTCTAATGAGGACTCATATCCTGAAAGATGTGTCACCTCCCTATTGTACCACAAACCAGGGCCTCACCTTTTACACCTGGCCTTGTGGGGACATTGAAGAGCAAAACAGTACAGATCATGAATCATGATTTAGAGCACTGTCTGAATGCATTCAGTTCTTTCTCTCCATGCCTACTGATAATGTTATAGTCTATTGTTTCTTACCTTGAACAGTATTGTAACCTTTCAGAGATTTCTTAGGTAGCTATTTATGGTTCATGTTGCTGCTGAACCCAGTGAAGCTAAGGCAACTTCTGATGAGAAGTCAGTGAGGCAAGCATGATGGTGCAAGCCTGTAATCCCAGCACAGAGATAGGAAGACCATGAGTTTGAACTCAGCCTGAGCAACTTAGTTACTTTGGGAGACCTTGATTCAAAAATTAAGAAAAAAATAATGATAACAGCTTGTGGATATATCTCTGTGTGAAAGCCCTGAGTTAAAAACCCAGGGCATGCAAGTTTTTTAGAGGTCCGAATTTCATCAATGCTCATCATAAATATCTTTCACAAATTTTTCATCCTCATCACAATAAAATCTCAACTCCTCTTCCTGGTTGCCCTATAAACCCAGTAATCAGTCTGTGACCTTCAGATCTGTGACCTTATTCTTTACCCTTAGGATAATCACAGTGCTCTCATCTTTCAAGTCTTCGAAATACACCAGCTTGTTCTGAAAGGTCTTATGTGATGCTTTCAAGAATTTTCGCTTTATCTGGGAAGTTCCTTAGTATTCTTGCCCCAGACCTTCTCCTGCTATTTCCTGCTATTCCTGCTGCAGAGTTAAAGAGCCAGCATCTCAGAAGGGCCTTCCCTGTCCTTTCAAACCAGAATCACCTCGAGTTGCATTCTTTTGTCTCAAGTACACTATCAAGTGTACTTGATAGTACACTCCTCATTGTGTCAACTGCAACATTATCATTAATGGTTTCTTATTTTCCCATAATTTACTTTCTGTCCTCCTTATCATGAAAAGCAAACTGCTCCATGTTGTTTACTTGTGTATCTGCAGAATCCAGAACAGAATCTCAGAAATAAATTTAAATACAAAGTGAATAATTTGCTTATATGCTTAACTTCATGTTTTAGTAAAATTCATGTAAATATATTCTCTGACCTCCATACTTCTTAGCTTCTCCACCATTGTTACGTTTCTTTGTCCTTTTCCTCCTCTTTTCAGGGACAAATTTGTCTTTCTTATCATTCACTGTTTGTAATGTCAATTTTGATCTTTCTCACCTCCAAGGAAGATCAAAATCTTGCAATTCCATTTGCAGGCTCTGTTCATCCTAATACTTGTTTTTCTTGCTATTTTGTTTTTTTTTTTCTTTTCCCCTTATCTTGTTGATTTTAATTTCAAGCTCTTCTCTCAAATGTTTATTTAACCTCTTCACCATTCAAATTATCAGCTTATCTTTATGAAAAAATATGTTTCTTGACTGTAGCTTGCATACCGTTTTTGTAGATCTCACGAAGTTTGTGCATGTGATTATTTACTCATCCTTTAAGAGGTAGAGAAAATCAGTGTTTAACCCTAAACCAAAAAATGAGCATATATCACTTGTTCTGTGCCTGGGTATAACTAGCAGTTGAAGTGTGGCACCAATCTCACTGGCTTTAAGATTTTCCCCAAAGATCTTACAGTGTACCCCACAAAGCACTCTTCTGGTCGACTGGTGGGCTATGCAGGCATCACCTTGGGTATGTTAGTGCTGCTCCAAGATAAAGTAATAGTTCGTATTCCCACATATTCCTTCAAAAATGTAAAATCTGAGTGTGTGTTCAATGGTTTTTCTTTGTTTCTCGTGGTTTTTAGGTACACGTAATGGGAATGTGATCTCACAAACTGTATCACTTCAGTTAGAGGTTTGAAAGTTCCTGGGGTTATGTGTAGTTGCTGTCTTCAAAGTAATTATATTCCTGGGCCAGCAAGATTTCTCAGTGGTCTAAAGTGCCTGCTTAGGCAAGCTTAGGCAAAGACAAGGACAGCTGTTTGATCCCTGGCACCACATGCCATGCCAACCCTGCCCCCAGGGCTGACTGAGCCAGCCAGGGTCTAGGAGTAGTGGCATAGACCTGTAAGCCCAGCTCTGGGGAGGCTGAAAGCAGGAGAATCACTATAAGTCCTAGCTGCATAGTGAGTGCCTGTAGCAACCAAATACATTAAAATAATAAAGATAATTCCATTCCTTAAAGAGACAATAAAGACTTCTTTCTAAATCTTCTTTCTCATGGTTCAACATCCTTAAAGTCACAAGTTCTTGAAAACCTGGATTTTTGGGCTATCAAAAAATCATGTAAAAACATTGTGCAATGTTTGACATAAAATCTGCACTCTGTGGTATGTAGTATAGGGTAACATGTGGCTAAAGCAGGAAATCTGGAATTACCCTAGACAGAATTGCTATAAATATAGCAATATGGTACTACATTAATTTAGCTCCTTAGAAGAGCAAATCTGAAACACAGTCACAATATTACTGATCACTAGATCCTCTGTGATAGTTAACTTCAGTAGGCTTGGAACTGACTGGAAATACTCCACTGATGACTGAGAAAGGTAGCTGTGAGCACTAGCTATTAATACTTCTAATACAAGACTAGCAAAGGCGATTCTGGGCAATAAAAATAAGGCAGGAGGCATTACAATTCCTGACTTGAAATTATACTACAAGGCTACTGTGAT
>NDGM011073076.1:0-31744 GCA_002564305.1 Octomys mimax
AAAGTGACTTGCTCCAGCCAGCCTGCTGAGCCATGCCTTGGTGGCCCTGTGGTGTGGGCGTGGCCTCCTGGAGCTAAGCTCAGGATCCCTGCAGCAGCCCCAGAAGGTTCACGTGCATGCCTCATCGCGTGCATGCATCATCACGTGCGTCATCACAGCTTGCACACAGCCCATTGTGGAGTGGGGCTGCTGAGCCTATGCTAAGCCCCCACCGTATGACCAGCCCCCAGCTGCAGTTTGGCCTCTGTCTTTATTGAGGTTACTTTGTTTGCCTGGGATGGCAGGGAGACTGTGGCATCGATATCTCTGCCTCTAGGCCTCAAAGCAGAAGTCCTGTAGCGGTCAGATACACATTCACAGCTAAACCTGCAGCCCCTGGCTCCTCAACCCAGGCCCGCAGCCCCAGCCTCGCCTGAGAGCTTGTTAAAGATGCACGACCTCGGGCCCTTCCTCGAAGCCCCTGAGGCAGAACCTGCATTCCAGTCAGGGCAATTCCATGCACGTGGCGTTTTGAGAAACACCAAGCAACGTGCCAACTACACTCAGAGCCACCATCTCTCTGTCCTGCGATAACTATCCAAAGCAGCAGCTGCCGCACCGTCACTAGTGGCCTGCTGTGTCCGCTGCACCAGGGGTGTTTTAGACAAATAACCCCCACAGACTCCCCATCCAGTCGGAGCTGAGTGCGAGTTGCAACATGACAGTAGCATTCGCTTCCGGATAGGCAAGACGGGACAGGCCCGTGAGCTGAAAATAGAGACGGGAATGACCATCCTGTGTGCCAGAAGCCAAACTCTGCACTGCTCATTGTGTCCCCCGTCCCCTGAGCCTGCCTTGCCACATGCCTGTCTCTAGCAGAAAGAACAAAAGAAGCTTACTTTCCTAAGGCTTGGGAAGAAATGCTTGTGGTGAGAAAGAAGGTACAAGAACAAGCAAGAGATACGTGCCTTCAAGAGATGCGATCCCAGGCTCAACGTCACTCCATGTCCTGAGTAGTGATTTTGGCTGGCAAATTGTTCTCACTGGAACATACTTGGGTCACAACAGATTGCAGTGCTTATCTGTCAAAAAGGATGACATTTAACTCATTCCTGACGGCTTGAAGCACTGGTGTACATGTGTGACTGTACCAGTGGGCAGCCCCATCAGGGTACAAGCCCCCAGTGGGATAGGCGTGCATGTGTGCCCCATCATGCATATGTTCTTAATTACAGCAGATCATAATTGCATACAATTGAATTGGAAAAACCCAGAAAATTACAGCAACCAACCCACGGAGCTCTGTACACTGCCAGAGAGGACGTGACTAGGCAAGGCGTTAGTGACAGCAGCAAAAGGGTGCTAAGCACCAAGCAGGAGCATCCAGGGCTTAGGGTATGGAGAGTCGGGAGGGCTTTTCTTCCTTTACAAAACTGAGATATTGTAGGATCGTTTTATGTCATCACACTGAAGTGCTTAGGCTCCAGTGCTGAGGATCTTATCACTGAATACATGTGAATTAATAGTTCGCCCTCCAAACATTCTGAAATATAGCTCGTACGCTGTATCAGAAATGTGCCCGCATGCAGTGGTGCCCGGGACATGAACGCCCAATGATTCTGGTCTGCAGCACCAGCTTTGCCTAAGAGCTAGTTAGCGATGCAAGCCAAACTGCAAGAGAATGAAATCAAACCTCACTGTGAGGTCAACACTGAGCCTAAACACTAAATTGAATTCACTGCTCGTCCAGTTTGGTTTGTGACCAGAATCATGGAAAAAATCAAGTTGGTGAACTAAGGCACCGCTGTATGTTTACACTTAGCTGTGTGAAATATGAGTAGGGCAACTCAGAGGATCAGTATTCACTTGCAAATAAAATGCAGGTTGTAAACTTAGCTTTAAAGCCACAAGAAGTAGTTTATAGGACTTCAAATGCTAAAATTTTTGAGGTAGTGGAGCAGATTTTCAAATCTTCTCATCAGAAGCAGAAAAATAATTTTGTTTATGTATTTGGCATGGGGTCTCACTATGCAGCTTGGACACATAGTGATCCTCCTAGTGCTGGGATTACAGGTGTTCGCCACGACGCCTGGTCTTGGTGGCGGGCTCAACTGGCCCAGAGGCAGGGCCGGAGTAGTATGCAGGACCAAGGATTGGTCCCTGCCTTGCCTAGGCAGGCACTTAGTCAGCTGAGCTGTCTCGCTGGTGCTAAAAACAGTAAACTGTAGTGTATAGAGTTTAGAGGGGAAGATCCAGCTTGCTTGCTCTCTTAGGTACAGTTCTGAAGCAGCAGAGTGCATGCAGCTTGCTTTCTGTGCTTTTGTTTGAGGTCAAATGAGATATTTCTCAGACCTAAGGGGTTCCAGTTGCATCTCTCATCAGCTTTCCCCTATGAGATGGCACTGATCAACATAGTGTCTAGTTTTTGTACTTTTAAAGGTGGTGGGTGATATGCTGATATCCCTTTATTTTCCTAGAGCTCAATGATCCTAGATGTCAAGCTAGGTGTTTTTGTTTCAGAGATTCAAAGTCTACAACGAAGTATAGCAAGACTGTCACCTCTCCCACAGGGAAGCTGCCTCCTGCATAGGCCTTGCTGCCGGATCACATAGCATGCTGATGCCAACCCTTTGACCCCTGAGATCTGAGTGTGCAGCAGAGGAGGAGCTGGCCTGCAGGAGGTTTGCACAGCAAAGATCTGCTCCTCCTCCAGGTTCCATCGTCTCTGCAAAAGTGCTCTCGTATGCTTTGCAGATGTCTCTCCATCAGCGGTTATCACTTCCTAAGCTGATTTCTCAGGGCTTTTGTTGGGCTGTCCTCATGCTGTTCTCTGGAGATGAAAGCGAGGGCCTTTCTGCCGGGCTGCCTCCCAGCCATTTTTCTCATATTTTGTTTTGAGACAGAATGCAGTCACCAGGGTAGCCAGTTTGGATTCGCAGTTTCAGTCCTCCTGCCTCAGCCTTCCAGAGCTCAGGGGCTACACATTATATAATCTTTTAAAAGCATAAATTCCTGTATTCTACTTTAGGCTTTCCTTCATAGAACCATATAGTTGTTTTCGTCTGCAGACAGTTTTATTTTTCTGAGAAATGAAAGGATGCCTCTCTGTGCCAGTTGACAAACATGCTGTTTATTTCCTCATGACTACTGCTATGTCATTTCTTTTCTCCTTCTTTTTCTTGACACGTAAACATTTGAAAGTGAATAGCAAATATGAAGAGTCCCATTGAATAATATTAAGTCTTTAACAACCTAATATTAATATTAGGAGACAATATGCAAAAATTTGCTTTTCCTTAAAATCAAGTAGATTTGCATTAAATTGAAGCTACAGAGCACAAAGGATTGAAAATTATTAATTAATAGGACCCATGAAAAACAGAACAGACCTGTTTTGCTATACTTAATAAGATAACGGGCCTCCCATGGCAATGAATGATAGTCTGAGTCAAACAAAAAGTATCATTTGAAGGCTGTAACAGCCAATGCCTGCTTTTTCCTTTGAGAACTGGTTTTCTCTTCTTCTCTTGTCCAAGATGTGGTGGCTCAGGCTATGACCCCGGCATCAGAGGCAGGAGGTGTAAGGATTCATGAGAGCCTGTGCTGCTGGACCTCACTTGGACTGACTGCATCAGAACCTTCTGGAAGCTGTCTATTCAACTCAGCCTTTCAGCAGGTTCCTGGGATAAACTAACATTTGAGATTTAATCATTAGTCTAAGAAATGGAAATCCAATGCCAAAGAAAATGAAGTTAGTCGGAGCTAAGCCATCAGTCATGCAATTCACAATGGCTGTCATGTGCTGTCTCCTACTGAATGAAAACCTTTCGATAAGAATGTGGTTGCTGTGATTGTGAAACTGCGAGTTAAAAAAGAAAAAATGTAGTCACGGTAGTCAGTTTTAACATGAACCCATGAATAGTCCGTATGCTCGCTGATATTTCTTCTAAAAGACAATGTAGATTAAATAGACACTAAGAAACTCACCTGTACGAATTATAACCCAAATGTCCCATAAGAGCCTTTGCTGTTGGTGCTAGTGTCTCTGTCTGAGACAAATACAGGTCTTACTTCAGTATGGCTCAGTCTGTCTTCTTGTATAGTTCTCTGCTAAAATACAAGACACGGGGCCAGTGACATAGCTCAGCGGACTGAGCACCTGCTTAGGCAAGTGCAGGACCGGCCTTTGATCCCTGACATCTAGCCACAGAGACCAGGCTTGGTGGCACACGCCTATAATCCCAGCACTGGGGAGGCTGCAACAAGAGGATCACTCAGAGTCTGAGCTGCATAGTGAGACCCTGTACCCAATACATAAAAATAAATAAAGAACACTCAAAGAACCCTTTTGAATCACATTATCCGAACAGTACACCCTCTTGGTGCAGTATTGCCCCTGCCTGTAGCCTACCACATATTTTGTTGTCACCCTTATCTCCATCGCTTGAATGTAAGGATTCACTTGTTGTCTGAGCCATGATCTTTGTCCATCGTGAGCACACGGTGTCCTCAATCTCTAGAGGTTGGCCAGGCGTTCAGGGAATGTGTTGAATGAATGACGACTGGATGAGTGGTTCAGTATGGCCTCATCCGCACGCATAAACAATCTAACATGGAGAAATTTGGTTGAAGTGATTCTAAAAATAATAAAGGTTACATTTTACTGGTCTAATGATGAATCCAGCTCAGCTTGGCAGACTCTCTGAGCCATTGGAAATGTATTACAGAAGACTGACAGGCTGGGCAGAAGCGTCCGTCTGGCCTTTTGGCCTCTTCACTACTCTCAGGTCAAGTGTCCCGCCCTGGTGCTAGATACTTACTGAGGTAGTGTTTGTTATCTTCAGCATGAAAGTTGAATTCCTGCTCTGTCTCCTTCTGAGACAGATTCTTCGTTTTCACACTCATTTCAATATTTCCTTTTGGGTTCCCTTCATCACTGAAAGCAGCATATATTCTTCCTAAGGAAATGTGAGATGTACATTGTTCAATCAAAAGACACAAAATAATCAGAAAAATCCTTGCCTAGAAGCTTCCCAATTGAAATCTCCACATTGCTTTGGAAATTTGAATAGCTTATAGCAAGTGTTTGGTTATTTTTAAGTCAAAACTGTGTGCACAAGATGACGTTTCTCAAGTGTAAAATCCAGTGACCTGAGAACGCTTGTTTTCACACTGCTTTAATTACAAAGTGTTTTTACATATGTTCTCTCCTGTTTCAATTCTCCAAAACCCCAGGTTGTCCAGAGGCACATTATCATATCAGCTTTTTAACTCTTGAAAAAACTAGGAATCAAAGAGTTTTATGTATGTGTCTTAATTCAGCCAGCTGATGAGAGACATGTCTGGGACATAGTTCATGTCATCTTACTACAAGTTCTTTGGGCAGACTGGTACAAAAGCAGCAGTGAAATCATGAAGTATCCCGCAATCTATTTCTGTTTCCTTCAGAGTTTGAGCATCATGCGCTCACACCTGAAGCCACCTTTCACTTGCAGAATTCGATCATCAGCCTAATGCCAGGCTTCTACGTAGAAGTCACTCATATCAATGATATTGTTGAATAAAACAAGAAAGTATAAGTTGAGGGCAATAACATTAGATGCTTCTTGTTTCCTTCACTATAGCAATAGCACCAACACAGAAGTGAGGGATGTCTGTGGTCTCCTGCTGCTCCTGTTGCCCAGAGTTCCCAGTTCTTTGAGGTGGTCCAGTGGCTGTCTCCTGCTCTGCCACAGGACTGAAGCCTGTCCTCTCTCCAGCACACTCACACCTCTGTCAAGTGGGCAGTAGTCACATGTCACCAGTGTCAGCATTCCTTCAGATCAGCAGCAGGGAAGAGTGGGTCTGAGGTCCCAGGTCTTCGGAGCCTGCCTCAGACCCAGTCTTAGGCCAGCTTGAAGCTCCGCCCCCCTGTGGGCACAGAGCCATCTGGGGAGTTCTTACCCGCCCTGCCCTCTTGCACTGGAAACTGTGTGTGTCCTATAAGCTGAGTGCTGATGTTTCTGTCATGAGTCTTCAAGCCCATTTTCAGGGATAAATTGCACATGAAAATTGCAAGTGCCTGTATTCGCTAATCCCCTATTTTGAGATGTGCTGAGGAGAAATACAAAGAGCAAAGAAAAAACAATGATAAGATTGAAATATTAATGCCGAGATAGTTTCAGAAGCCGCTTGCAGCAGGCATATCTGCAGCGAAGGGAGTTTTCAGTATGGCGGCTTGGCCTTCCCTTCGCTCCGTTTGTATTTTGGCTGCACTGTGCCGTTCTGCAGTTCTGAGCCTCAGCTTGGCCCAGCTGGAGTTCCCAGCATTGTTCCCCACCAACGTCATCAGCAAGGACACTTGGCCTTGACATCTGTGACACTTGGGATCGAGTCAAAGTTTCCTTGGCCTTCTTCTCATTACAATAGCGTCGTTCCAGTTCCCGACCAGGATGTCCATGGTCATGAACGGTGTTTTGAGTTCAACACAGTGATTAGGACTGTCAAGTAACCACAATGATGAAAGAGAATTCCTGCTAGAGAAAAATACATTTTCTTTGAATCAGCAAATACATACGGCATCTAGAGAAATTTGGGTACATATTCCCAGAAGTGGCTTGTGAGAAACTTTTTCTTGAATTGGTCCTTGTTAGTAGAGGTCTGAAGATGCAGCCTTTCTTGAGCAAGGGCAATGCATGGCCTGCACTTAGCAGGGGCACCTCTGGCCTTTGACTCCTGGGTCTTTCTGCTGTGTTTCAGTCTTTTCTACATCTCTCACCAGAAACTGGGCCCACCCACAAAATACTGAAACCTGATCACAATGAATAAAATGAAGCGTAAGTTCAGACCGCTTCTGAAATGCCTGGGCTTACTCAAAATGCTGAAATATGCAGCTGTATTTTGCACAAGTATTTTCCCACAGAAACACTATGAGCTTATAGTTTTGCCAGCAGCAAGATACTAGGAGAAAAATATACAGTATGTTCTTCAAATAGTTAATAGAATTTTATAGAATTTTATAATCATACAATTCTCTTATTAATATCAGCAGATTGGAAACATGATATCCACAGACCTAGACCTTACCTTACCATGTTTGTTCCTTTCTTAGGACCCATGGTTATTAATTTGATTAATAACACTAATAAAAATGTCCTAAGGCCCAAGACATGCCTGTAATAAGAGGATTTTCAGGCACCCTGATACCATAGCATTAAAGTTGAGCAGCTCCTCTTGTTCATCATTGAGCTTTTGAGTCAGAATGAAGCAACAATATAAAGTTACCATTCTGTGTCTACCAGGGAGGGTGACCATGGAGCACTTTTATCCAATCCCTGATCTCTTTCTTCTACACTTTTTGAATCCTTCAAATATTATCAGATCCCTTAGGGGGAAGAATATGCAACAGGAACTCAAAGTGTGTTTTATGTAAATGTATTCCTAGAAAATTGAAGCATGACATAATATTCAGGGTGGTGTTGGCCTTTGATAAATCAGATACAAGAAGCCTAATTATGCAAAACAGTTATTTCCCATCTATCATTCATCTCAACACTATCTAAATCAGAAATTATTTAATTACTAGCAAAGAGGAAGGTAAGGAACTCGCCCACCCTGCTCTTTCCTTTCTCAATACATTTGACACTTTTTATTAACACAGAATTCAAAGTTCTCAGCATGACCACCGCCATTCAGAAGTGTCTTCCGTTTATTAGAATTTAATGCAGCCTGTGCTAAATGCACAGGTAAACATTATTTGTCAGTGATCTGAAAACTTTTTCATGCTTTTTCCTGAAACACACTGTAAATACTCACATTGCTTGGTGATACGTTCAAGAAGCAGAAGCCATATCATCGAGCATTTAATAAAGACTTTGGTTCCCCAGTGGCCCCTCATCATCCCTGAAGAAGCAGAATAGATGTGGAGCTGTCGCAGATCCAGCAAGGTCAAAGGGTTCCAGCACCTGGGATCTTGAGGCTGCCTTGGAGAGCTTGGAATCCAAGCTCTTGAAGGTAGTTAGCATTACGTCCCAATGGGTCTCGGGGGTTGCTCGGGGGATTTCGCGGAAGATCATCCATGCAGCCAACTGTGGTCTCCTTGGTGCTCGCACGTGTTCTCTGCTGTCCACGGATGCTGCCCCACATCTGTCCCATGCCGTAGTCCCCTCCATTTCTCTTCTCAGTATTGCCTTTTAGCCAGTGTCTTCCTTACTGCCTGTGGACTCAGCCTCTAGTCCTCAGAGGAGAGCTCACTTTCTTGACGCATAGAGGCTGCTTTAAGAAATCTATTCATGCTCCCCAGTCTGCCATGTGCTTCAAAGCCACACTTTCCCCCATGCTACGCATGAGATGTCACAAGGAAAAGTTTGCAAACATTAGAAAGAGCTAACTGATTAGTCTATAGAGTTAGCGTGACCATGGGGATCTTTCAGAAGAGGGCCACTGCATGCAAATGCTCCTGTTTGGAGAGGCAGAGTGGAGCAGATCACGGCTCATAAGTCTTGTTGCTTTAACATCTACTTCTCTCAGGGATCTGAGCCGCTGTTAAACCCAAGCATTTGGGCTCATGATTTGATTATCGCAGGAAAAAATGCTGATAGAGACAGAATCTGGGCCACTTCCGAGGAACAGCATCAGGGTGGCTTGTGTCCTGTGGCGTCTTCATTGGCTCAGCCTTTAAAGTAACTTCAGCAGTACAATGTGCAGCGAAAGGGCTGGGAAGTGACAGGGGTTCATCACACTGACCATGTGCCCGACTCCTTCCATGAAGAGCCCAGGTACGTCTGCCAGCCCTTGAGAGAAGCAGCGTTTCTCCGCTGTTGCCCAGTGTGGCCTCATCTCAGGGACTGCCCCCCTCCCAGGGACATCAGCTTTGGGAGCAAAGCAAGGCAGCCGGGTGACACCAATAAGCTGATCAGCTTCATGGATCGCTGCCATTTCTGGTTTTGTGCAGGTTTCAATCATTCTGACCTCCTCAAAAATGCAAATATTTGGGGGTAAACTATGGTGTGAATGTCGGCTGAGCCTTTCTGCACCTTGTCAATTCCTTTCAGCTGGGTCCCGAGCCTCGTACAGCAGCCAGCATGGACACCTGGGCCCCGAGCTGCGGGCCCTGCAGTCCCCTGAGCACCACATAGACCCCATCTATGAAGACCGTGTCTATCAGAAGCCCCCTATGAGGAGTCTCAGCCAGAGCCAAGGGGACCCTCTGCCGCCCACACACACCGGCACCTACCGCACGAGCACAGGTGTGTATGGGGACCCTACTTGGGTGTGTGCACAGGGGTGGTCTCCTGGGGGTGTGTGGGTGTGATGCCACTTGTCCCACCGTCGCTGTGGCCTGCTTCCACCCTCAGTGATAGTGACAGTGGAGACACAGTGTGACTGCCCTGCACTTGCGTGTCTGGGCAGACCCTACAGGATGGAAGCAAAGTGGGGCCTGTCAGCTTATTTTATCAAGCAGGAAAAATTATAAGATGTAATCCTAATGTTGCATAAATCCTTATTACTTTATTTAATGAGTATAAGTGTTCCAAGAAAACACACCCATTACACGGGACATAAAAATGCAAATGCCAGATCATGGTAAAAGTGAGTCCACCTATTTGGCAAGCCTGGGGGAATATATTTAGTGAAAGTGTAACATATATACAATTTGATTCATACATCCTAATAGAATGAATCATGTGAAATTGTTGTTTAAGGGTCAAAGCTGATGATTATATATGATTCAATCAACTGCATAACTCTCCTGGAGGATCTCACTACACAGCTCAGACTCGTAGTGATCCTCCTGTTTTCAGCCTCCCCAGTGCTGGGATTATAGGTGTGCACCACCATACCCATCTCAATCGCTGTCTCAGGGTACTCTGGGTGTGGGGCTGGCACGGTATGCTGGGGATCAAACCCAGGCCACTGAGCTCTGCCTAAGCAGGCACTTTAGTCTGCTGAGCCATCTTTCTGGCCCTATATTTTTAATTCTACACAGCCACACAGTCCGTGAAGACAGACAAGTGTTTTGCAGGATGTTTAGCCATTTGCAAAGTGACTGGTCTAATATTACAATTATATGCCTTGAGATACCTACCTTAACAATAAAATCAATGCAATTAAAATATGTTAGTCCTTTCACTTGCTATAAAGCCTTGTCCTTCTAAGGAGACAGCAGCAGTGGCTTCGCTGGCTTGCGTGTAGCTCTCTCCTTTCCCACCAGTGCATGTGGCAGCAGGCAGACCCAAGGCGCGGGGTGGCTAGCTCTCTGTTCCCAGGCTTGGAGCTGAGCGCTCTGCAGGCCCCTGGTATTTTAACTTCTAGGGACCACTAAGTACAGTGTAGCAATTGTGTTCAACTACTTTGTAATGCTAAATTACATGTTTTGAAATCCAAGCATCCTAAGCTACTTTTATGGTTGATTATTGATATTTAAATTTCTCAATTTCACTGTATCATAAGAAGGAAGGCATAAAACACTTGTTACTTGACATTTGATATCATAAATGCCATCCAGGGTTAATAACACATATCTTGGTGTAGATCAAGGGGCATGCCCTTTTATTTATCTGTCAGATTTCTCTCACCCTCAGCCTACCAGCTCCACTTCTATCTAGAGTTGAGTTAGCTGAACACTGAGCTTTTGCGTACAATCAATTAAGGTAATCATACCTCCCCGCATCCCTTCTTAAAAAAAGAGGTGACAGCCTCAGTGACATTCAATACCTAATTTGAATAGAAACCAACAACAAGGTTTGTTGATTCTCTGTTGCATATTCATATGCTCTTGGAATTATCTCTTGTTAATAAACTTCTGCTGATTTAATGAAACATTGGCTACAATAACAAAGAGCCTAATTCATGTACAACACTTTAAAAATAGTGTAAGATGTTCACAGTCTAACAAAGACAGGCACAACTGTGACGTTTGCTCTAAATGTGGGGTCAGGTGAACAGCAACCAGGGGCCAAGTCTAGCTCTACCTCATCAGGTGATGTAGACACGTAACAGCTGAAAATGATTATTACGCGTTGACATGGTTGGTGAAAAGATTAGACAATGAATAATGCTTTGTGATAGGAAGAGTGACATGAAATGCAAATTCCAGGGTGATCAATGAGATGCTGGCCTGCAGCCACCCGGCACCCTCTGTGCCCCCGCTGGCTGCTCGGGCAATGCAGCAGAGAGCTGAGGCAGCGGCCGCCTGGCTGCGGCAGTCTGCGTTTTCCCCGACCCTGTGCAGGAACAGTTTGCTGGGAAACAAGCAGGTCAACTCTGTACCTGTACAGGGTGGGGGATCTAGCTGCCTGCCCCAGGCCTCGGGAGGTTCCTGCCTCTGATTACAGGGGACAGCGGGGAGTAGACGGGGCACTTGGGACTCTTCTATCCTGGATAGTTCAGGGCTGCAGCTGAACCCTGCCAGCTCCTTCTGAGTATCACGGTCCGCTCCCTGATGGACCACTCTCTCTGCTGCTCTGTCCCAAGCTGCTCTCCATCCTGGGCCTCCCATGGCCCAAAGCCGTGGAGGACAGTCTGAGCAGGAGCCTGTTCACACATGGCAGGCTGCAGGGAGACAGCCATGCAGAGAAGGCTGGGAAACATCTTCAGACATTGAAGAGCTTATTGAAGTCCCCACTCTTCACCACCTAAAGGTGTCTCAACTAGCTTCCCCTCCTGCCTGCACCTTCTATCCCTCTTCTTAACCTCCCTTCTGTCTTTCTTCTGCTCTGCCTATACCCACTTGCCTGTTATTTTCTTATGGAGACTCGTTTAAACCTCAGACACCAATTCAAATGAAGCCCCCAATCTACCTTTAGGCATTCAGGCAGGTTCTGTCTGATTTATTGAACCATAAGCTATCTGAGCATGCTAGAGACTTCACCAACACACATTTAGAAGTATTCAGACACCTGCTAGAAGATCCAAGTCTGGCTCCTCCTCTCTCCCCTGCTGCGGGTTTGGGGGTGGTAGACACCCAGGCTAGAATCACTTCACACAAGAACACAGTAGAACTGTGTGGAGCGGAGCAGGTGCAGAGCCACTAAGGCCGTGCGTGTTACAGGATGCAGACCATGTCAGACAGAAGGCGTCTTCTGTCCCCGCTGCAGACTTGATTCCCTTACTGTCATTCCCAGACCTCCCCAAGCCCTGCCTCTGCTACCCAGGACTGCAGCCCAGTTCCTCCACCAAGGCCAGCAGGAAGGTTCTAGTGGTGTGGCAGTCCTCCCAGCCCTGTGGGCCCTAAATGTCTTGTGGTAGGGACACACAAGGTAAAGCCCCACCCCATGCCCAAGGACAGCAAGTGGCAGACAAACCAGCACAGTGGCCCCAGAGATCTGGCAGCAAAGGGGAAAGGGCCACTTGGTGAGCCACCAGTTGTTCTTGCTCCTCCGAGCTCACAGGGAGTACCAAACACCAGTGTGTAAACCACTCACTACTTTATCACAAGGCAGAACAGGAGGCAGGAGCTGGCAGAGGGAGGGGCCACGTCCATGGATGGGGAGCCCTGGCGGAAATGGCTCAGGTGCTTTTCCAGGACCTTCTCCCTGGTCCCTGGGCACTAACTGCCTGTGCCGTGGAGCAGAGGAGGCAGAATGTGTCTGCTCAGGGGAGACCCACATTGCATCTGGGATGATGCTGTCAGATCTGCAGCCCGCAGTCAGGAGCGCAGACTGGCAGGGCATGTGTGAAGGGCCTGGGGAAGGCCCACCGAGCGGAAACAACCCCAGCGCTGCCATTCCCAACTCCAGAGAACGCATGGCTGTCTGCTTGGAAGGCATTGGGTCAGCATACACGCTGACCTCCCACAGCCCTTCAACACGTCTTTCTAAGCCCAGGACGGTGGCCTGGGTCAGCTGCAATACTGTAGTCACAGAGACTCCTTCTGAGTAGATGGGACGCAGTGAGAGCAGCTTCTGCCGTGCGAGGGTTAGTGTGTAACAGGCAGAGCCGTGGCAGCGGGCTGTGAGGAGAAGACCCGCTGAGGAGCTGCAGGAGATTGGCAAGTACTGCAAAGGAAGAGAACGCATAAAACCATTTGCACACGTGGAGAAAGGATTTGTTTAAAACCCTTATTCGCTGCAAGAATCACCAATAGTTAATGCAATTGGAAAGTGATTACACAGGACCTTCACAGGCATAAAATGTATTATTTGTTCTGTCATATGTAAGTAATAGTCTCGTATCAGCATACTTTCTATTAAAGCCACGATTGGATCCAATAAAAGTGTGGATTACAAACAGTTTATTATTAATTAAATGTTGGCAGCCGGCTCTAAGACTGAGTACTTATCATTAGAGCAGGTCCCCCGAGATCCTCCGTAACTCCTCAGCCACCTTTTTTAGTCCAGAATCAGGGACACATTATCATCCAATCGTACATTTTAATTGAGCCTAATTATAAATATCACCAGAAAACCATAAAGGAATGCAGGTATGTACCTACACCAGTTCTCTTTAAATGGTGTGAATCCAATGTCTAGTTATAGTGGAGGGTCTATAATGTTTGCTAATAGAACAATTCACTACTAAGTTAAAATATAGCAACTCATGTTGTTGTATAAATGAATAAGGCGGCCAAGGTTGATTGATGCCAGAGAGCATATGTCATGGCAAAGGACACGGTCAGCTTTGTTCTGAGACACAACCCACTGCCCTGAAAGATATACCACCTGATGCTTTCAGTCACTTCAGCAAACACAATAGCACAAAGAATAAGAGCCAAGGATGAGATGTCAGTGACACACTGGGCAGGGCTTAATATGATGCTAGGCTGGACTGTCAAGAGAACTAAAGATGTCACCAGAAGGTTTACCACTCGGAAGCCGTATTGCAAAGTAGCCTATTTGCTCTCGGACCCCACCTAGACATTTCCCATCAGTAAAAATACCTAAAAATCTCTGTCACTTATTTATGTTGCTGCTCTAGTTTGGGCAAGTTTTAAGCTTGTAGCAAAATAAATAGGTCAAGATCATCACTGCATGGATTTCACCGGAAATGGAAATGCTTATTTCCTGAATGAAAGGTCTCCTACTACCCGTGGCCCGCAGTCCGTGAGACCCCAGGCCATGTCTCTGACTCTCAGAGCCTCAGCTGGTTAAGCTGCTCAAGTGCTCTTAGAGTTTCCTCCGGGGCTCCTTTGTCATGTGGTACCAGGGATTGAACCTGGGTCCTTGCAGGCGCTTAAGCCACTAAGCTGTCTCCACAGCCCAGGGGCTCCTTTTTTTCAACAGTTGAACATTTGGATTCATAAGGAATATAAAAGGCCTTTTACACCACAACCACATACTGTTAGATACTTGATAGAGGGGAACTTTGAGCTTAAAAAAGAGGAGTCAGTATTCTCCAAGGCTCTTTCTATTCTTTAGCAACTGCTTTACGCATCCAGCTCTGGCTCTGCACAGGCCACCCCCTGGGGGCCTCCACAAGCACTTCATTCCATTTAGAGGTGGGCAGCAGGGAACTGAGCTGAGTTAGCGGGGCGCCTGTCCTCGTTCCCTCGCTCTCCATCCTCCTGGGTAGGTTTGCTCAGCCCTCTCACCCTGCCCTAGGCAGCCCACCCTGCGTACACTAGCATTCCCCACCCGACCACCCATTTCCACTTCATGGAAAATGCCATGCAGCAACCCCCATCTGAGTCTGTTCTGTTTGCAGTTGAAGCCCACCCAGTTTCACTCCTCTCCAAGGAAGAAGCCAATGAAAATGGCAATACAGGTGCTGAGGGACGCTAAATCAGAGTAGACTATCGAGGTGACAAGATTTAGGAAGCTACCGCATCTCATGTTAAGTTTCAGACTTTGCTCTTCTGCCGGGCATATTGCATTTCAAAGTGTGTGGGCCGCATTGGCTGGACCTAGTGCCCTGTGCAGGGCCCAGCTGCAGGTGAGAGCCACATCACGGGTGCACCCTGCGGGCGGTAAGCGCCTTTCCCTCCCGCCTGAGCGCTGGCTCCTTTACCTGCTCATCTAGAGAACCAGGAGGAGGATGCACGAGGAATTTGAGCTAGCACAGAGACGGCCGTGAGCGTTACATGAGATCGTACATGCGAGCTCATCGCGCGGGCTGGCACCGCAGGGGTGAGTGCATGCATACTACACCTGCCACTTCCTCCTTGTTTCTAGGGAATGGAGGCATCCATTCGAAACAGGCAGTGTGCTCAGACATTGAACAAGCACAGCTCTGTCATCATCCAGAGTAAGCACCATTAGACACAGGAAAAGCTAGCAGAAATCAAAGTACGCACCATTAAAGATGCATGCAAACATGGATGGAAGTGTGTGTATATAGGACGAAACGTGCTGGCGTTCTTGCTTTTCATCTTGTGCATTCATTGTTGATATTTCCATTTTTATACCACATTCCAAAGGCCTCACGTCTGTTGCACTGTACACCATAGCTATGGTGTTAATAAAACAAAAGCCAGGGTTGGGCAGTTAGCTCAGTGGTCTAAGTGCCTGCCTGGTGAGTACGAGGGCTGGGGTTCAGTCCCCCGTACATATGCCATGCTGGCCCTGAAACAGAGCATGGTGGCACACGCTTATAATCCCAGCACTGGGGAGGCTGAGACAGGAGGATCTCTATGAGTCCAAGCTACATAGCAAGACCGTGTAACAGATACGTAAATAAATAAAAGATTAAAGAAGATAGCGATTGCTGAATGTGGAAAGGATCCTACTTCTATTAATCCTTTGGTGTTTTTTCTGGTTAATTTGTATTGTATTTTCAAATTATTTTTGAATACAGCAAAGAGAAAATCATGGAAATGGGATGGGAATTTACATCTTTTTCTCTCAAAGACATCAGCAATATACGTACCCACACTGTGTCACAGGGACTTGAGACCTGGTGGTGTGGGCATGGCCTTCTGTGGACATCCTCACTGCCTCCTCCTCCAGTAAAAGCAGCAAACACGGCGTGGGCCCAGGGCTTCCATCCCTGCGAGTCATGTGTTGACACCTCTGCCGCCAGAAGAATGGCATGAGTTAGTATGGATGAGTACATGACAAATGCAGAAAAAAATAAATTTATTTATACATCTTAGGGATCCATAATAATCACAATTATCATAGGCAGTTTGTAACTGTATGCGATTTTTTTTGTGGTACTGGGGATTGAACTCAGGACCCTGAGCTTGCCAGGCAAGTGCTTATTCTACTGAGCTATCTCCCCAGCCCCCTGTATGTGATAAACCTTGATTCTTTGTTTTTTCCTGTCTTCTACTCTGCCTTCAGTCCCTCTTTCCCTCCTTATTTACAAAGCTTTGTTTCTATTTTTTCCTTCCTTCCTTCCTTTCTTCGTTCCTTCCCTTTTTCCCTTCTTGTTTTTTTTTTTTTTTAATCTTTTTTTTTTTTTTTTTTGGCATTACCAGAGATCAAACTCAGGACCTTGCGCTTGCCAGGCTCTTACTCCACTGAGCTGTCTCCCACCCCCCTTCTTGTTTTCTTTCCCCTTCACCCTCCCTAGCTCCCTTTCTCTTTGAACGTTTTCCTCCTATTTCACAATAGCAGATGTTCACTGTTCAATTCTTGATGGCAACAATGGAGGGAATATGCCAGACTCAGGGCTTGAGAGTCCTTGTCACTGGAAGGATGGAGTTGACTTCTCTGCACAAGCATGCGGACCCCATCCTTGAGCCTACTGGGGTCATGTAAGCTGCCCCGAATTTCTGAGCTTGCAATGGGACATCCTTTAGTGACTTACCACATGCTTATTTTGTGTTTGTCAGGGTGCTGTGGATCCCTCTCTGCCTACATGCGGGGCTATACGTGTGCGTATGAAATCAAAGATTAAAATGCTTTTCTCCCCTCTGCTGCACCCTGTTCTATATTCCCCACCACAAGTTGCTCACTCAATGGCCAGGTTCTTATTGTTTTATTCCATTCTTTCTACTCTTTTCACTTTTAACCATCTTTCCTAAAGCGCTGTTTCATTTATTAGAAAGAATGCATCACTCCCTCTTTCAACAGTAACACACAAAGCATCTCTTTGTTTTACCCTGAAAGGTAGGACCTTATTTATGTAGCTGTGTAGAAACAAGATAATTTTCCCAGCCGCTAGGTGTGTGTTGAAGTGTCGGGTCAGCTGCAGAAGAGCCCAATCGTCAGATCTCCCCAGAGACCTGCGGCCCAGCTCATTGATCTCTGAGAGCTTATTGAGGGAGGAGGGGCTGTTTGCAGAGAGGCAGAGACAGCAGTGTGCTTACAGAGCTGATGAAGTGCCTCCGTTTGGGCACACTGGCCATGAGGCAGTTCAGGTGCCCGGAGCAGCGCCGGGCGGGGGTCAGTGGCGCTCGAAAATGCAAGCAAGGGAGAAGGTGTAAATGGGCAGGAATTAAGGAAAGGTGTGTAAAAGGAAAGCCTTTTGACAGCTTTCACTTACCTGTATGGATGGACAGGCCCAGTTTACCCAGGTCATACCAGACATGACAAATCCACACAGAAAGGATGGATTGACTTTGAACTTCACCCCGATGCTGCAGCTGCAGTATCCTAAAATATCAGGCTCGGTGTTGGGCACTAATAATAGCTCCTGTGTTCAACATTTTCTATACATGAGTTATTAACACTTCTTATACAGTGAAAATGAAGAGTGAAGCCAAGGATTCACCAGACCACTTTGTATGCTAAAAACGTAAGGAGTTTCCTAGCTGATAGCTGATTTGAGATCTGTTAAGTGGCCACACATTTTGGTCCATGCAATTATTGAATCTGCTCCATAATACTTTTCCTCCCCTTTAATATTAATGGTTTATATTGTTTCATTGCATGATCTGCCTCTCATTTACTTCCCCTGAGCTTCGTGAACTTGCATTCTGATTTTATAGCCTGCAATTCTTATCACCTATCTCATTGAATGTCACCTACAAGAAGTTTAAGCAGTGGATTGAGGAGTAAGACTCCTGAAGTGCTATTGATTGAAGCCACAACTACAAAAATGACTGTGGGCTCTCTGAATATGTTTTCTCTGAAGTGGTTTATCCCTCTCAGAGTTCACTGGCCCCGACTCCTTTTTACACGATGCAGCGATATCAATGATGAAACAAAGACTCAAAGTACCTTTTAAAACTAAAATTGAAAGTTATATGATTTGTTATTCTATGATTTTTCTAACAATGAATAATATTAGATGTTTTGATATCTACTTTTCTGTATATTTCTCCTGCATATCATTAATCTTCTGAAAGTGCAATAGTTAACTTACCAGTTTTTACCAACAGCGTTTCAATCTGATATTTAGTTGGCTAACTCCTATTCTATTCTTAAGCTCATCTCTCTCCTTTTTGTAGACATGTCCCTTAACTTTAGGTTTTCATCATTTTTCTAATTTTTCTCATCTTATTAGTCATCTACTAATCTTTGAGGTTTTAAACCACGTCCAGTAACAATGGATTTTATAAGTACAAAATCTCAAGACCCAAAGAAAGTACTTGAATTCCTTTCCAAATAAATGACAGCCAGTCTGTGCACTGGACTGCATCACTCTGTGCCTTGTTTTCCCTCTCTAAAGTAAGAATTGGGGTAGGGGAGATGGCTCAGCAGCATAAGCACCGGCCTGCAAGCACAAGGTCCTGAATTGCTTCCCAGGTACAATAAAAAAAATCATATCTAAAGTAAGAATTATGTTTTGTACCCACTAGTGGGGCTCTTGGAGGAAAAGTGAATCCATACAATTACATCACTTACAGCAGCTCCCAAAACCCAGCAGGGGATATTTGTCTGATCCCCACAACCTGTACCTTGCACTGGGAGGCAATATATAGAACCATCTTGTCTAATATTGTTGACTTCCGGTGGTAGTTAAGACTGAGTGAATCACCATTTTCTCTGTGCTTGCTACTTTATGTTTTGATACATTTCAATCCAAAGTGATTCCACGGAGCAATCATGTTGTCTTTGAGAATGCATTAGTGAGCTCTCCAGTCACTGGGATGAAGTAGCTGATGCCTGAAACTTGCAGGAAAGGCTTACCTCCGCTTACAGTTTGGGTGGGTTCAGTCCACAGTTTTGTGACTCCAAGGTATGGTGGAGGAGCCTGCAGTAGGAAAAATGCTCCTGTCATGGTGAGCAGGGGGCAGAAAGGGGAGAGAGGAGCTGGAGACAAGAATGCAGCCTTCAGGTCACAGCCCCCGTGGCCCCCTTGCTGAGAGCACAGTGAGCTATGAGCTCATCGATGTGTTCTTCGCAGGCGTGTGCAGTGCGCCCACCACCCGGTCTCCTTCCAAGGCTCACCCCTGAACGTGAGGCTTTGGGGGAGTATTTCCACAGAAGCCGTAACACACAATGTAGAAACTGTGGCTTAGAGAGCTCAGCTGCATTCTGCAGCGTGCAGAGCTGGCGAGCCCCACCAGGGACCTACATCTCTAACCTTAGAAACTGGCTCTGTCTAAGCTCCAGGATGCTTCCCTGAAAAAGACCAAAGAAAAGAGAAACAGAAAGCTGGGGACATTTTTCAGCTCCTCTATTTTTTTCTTTTCCTTTACGAACTGAGATGTTACCTTCCTGTTACTGCTTAACTGAATTTCACGCCCTATTTGTATATTTTAACCTAATCCATGTTATACACTTAACAATTTTGATCTGCTATTTATTAGTGTTTTCTTCTTAATTTTTTTTTTAATTTAGATACAGGGTGTCACTATGCAGTTCAGACTCATGATCCTCCTGTCTCAGCCTCCTGGATACTGGAATTATAGCCTTGTGCCTCCACACCCAGTTTTGGGGCTGGTGCAGGGCACCCAGTGTTCCATCGCTAGCGGGGCGTGTGGTTCCAGAGACTGAACGCGGGACCTTGCGTTACTAGGCAGGCACTTGTGCCGCTGAGCTGTCTCTCTAGCCCTATCAGTGTTTCTTTAAACTCCCATCTTATTGTAGTCTCTTTAGTTTATAGTCCTTGGAGAGGTTTTCTGTGTGGGTAGTCAGATTGCTCTTCTACTTATAAAGATAGGTAGATAAATCGATATATAGGTATATGGGCAGACAGACAGACAGAAAAGAAGGAAGGGTCTCATGTTAATTCATTGTATATAATATATTAATAATGGATACTTTTTACAGATAAGCAATTTGGGGGGGGAACTGTTTGAAGCAAGATTAAGCATTAATATTTGGCTCCCTAAATGTCTTTAAAAATGTGCTTCTGTGGAGAATGCCATGCACGCTTGTTTCTCTCCTTTTGCCCTTGATTTTCTGGGTAGCTCGTCAGGACTCCTGTAGACAATGAAACTTTATTTTTGTGCTCTTGCCTAGATTTTAAGCTACCTTACTCATAATAGAAAGCACATGGGATACAAATTTTAAAATGTAAATTTTTACTATGAATCTTAGAAATATTTAGGAGAAAATATTGCAGCTGAAAAAGGCATAAAGCACATTGTCTCCGTTACTTTCTCTCAGGCTGAGACAAAATACCTGACGCCCAGAGTTAAGGAAGGAGTGATTTACTGAGCTCACAGTTCATGGCGGTTTCAGCCCAAATGGTCTCCGATCCCCAAATGCATGTGTCAGGAATCCCCTCATCACTTCACAGTACTCATTATCCGGAGACACACTGGTCTTTTTGTTTGGAAAGTTTTACTTTGATTTTTTTTTTTTTTTTTGGTACTTTTGAATGTATTGTGTAAGCTCAATTTTGTTTCTTATAAAATGGAGTATTGAATGTTCATTGGCAAAGATAGTTCTGAAGTCCTAATTCCTGCTTAAAAATCAGTCTCCACCTTCTAATATGTTCCTCCAGTTCACTTAGCCACATTTTCCCATAGCAGCCCAATTTCCTTAACAGCTTCTAACCTTTATTTTCTCAAAGGGACATGATTTTAAGTGTCTGCTTTGGGAAGTGGCTTCCACTCAAGATAAGATAAAACAAGCACTAGAATGTGCAGAAATCAAAGTTGTGGGGGAAGATCTACAGTTGGAATCTAATTCTACATAGAACACCCATGATACAAATGGATTTTAGACACTGCCTGTATTTTGGGTATATGTTGATCTACTATGTCAGAAAATGCATGTGCCATCTAATCTAGTGAGCTTGGCCAATGATTGCTGGTGCAGTAAATTATGGGTCACATTCTGCTGATAGAAAAGATAGAATTCTTGTTGTTTGTGTCAACTAAAATGTAAGCATTAAATATTTTTGAGGGTTGGATAACAATAATGACATGGAATGATCCAAAAAGACTCTAGAAAGGGAACAAAACATACACCTGAGTGTAGAAGTACCCACACTGAGGTTTTGTAACTGTGATAAAATCTCAGAACAATGTAGACATTCTGAAAAGACGTGGATATTTGTGGGAGAAACCCTTCAGCTTGTTATTCGGTCTGCGCTGCAGATGGGTTCGTTCGTTCCTCCTGCGCCCATGTGCCCACCTGTAGCCCAGTGTCTTTGGTCCTGTGACATCTTTACTTGAAAAAGAGACATCTAGAATTCTTTTGGGAGTTACTGGACAGAAACTGGAACAGCCTGTGCACTGATACTATTTATAGAAAGCCAAGCCCACCTCTTTATTCCCTTACTCACGCACACACTCCCTCCTGTTTCCTGTTCTATCCAGGAAATCCTCTCGGCTACTAAATTTGTTTTACACCCTTAAAGTTATAGTTACTGAATGCATATGAACATTATCATTCAAAAAATAAAGACCTAACTCTCCGTGGTTGTTTATAAGATATTCCCTATAGTTCTTCTGGGTTTTTACTTCTGAATTATTCTAGAATAGAACTCAAGGTCTTATGTGTGCTGGCCAGGTGCTGTACCATGGAGCCACACACACACCCTGGGCTGGTCTCAGGTTTGCACTCCAGAGGAATAAGCCTTCCACTGGTTGTTTCTTAGCAACGTACACGCAACCCTCACAGGGCTTCCGTACCTGTAAGGTTTGTTTCCGTAATAGTGTGCTGATTATCATTGAACTGGGTGACACTGAATACATTGGTGCAGCTATGACAGATTAATTCTTTTTATTCTTTCAAACCCCTATTTTTTATGTGTGTAATTTCCCCCTTGCCTAGACCCAGTTAACCGTTTCTGTGAGCAGGTCCTCAATTTTTTACTTTGTCCCTACTTTCCTGTCCTAGCCCCATCTTCCCCCGGTGTCGACTCCGTCCCCTTGCAGCGCACAGGCAGCCAGCACGGGCCTCAGAGCGCAGCCGCAGCCACCTTCCAGAGGGCCAGCTATGCCGCGGGCCCGGCCTCCAACTACGCGGATCCCTACCGACAGCTCCAGTATTGTCCCTCCGTGGAGTCGCCCTACAGCAAATCCGGCCCCGCTCTCCCGCCTGAAGGCACCTTGGCCAGGTCCCCATCCATTGACAGCATTCAGAAAGACCCCAGGTGGGTAGAACCCTTTTTCTTTTCCTTGAGATGTCTGAAAAGAGTTTGCAGCCTTGCACTTTGCTTTCATCCTTTGCCTGGCATTGTTGCATTGAGGGCAGTGGCTAAGTGTGAAAAGAATGACTTGCTCCAGTGCTCATTGATTGATCGGAGTTCTCAGGACGGAGGCCTAGTGTCTTCTGTGGCTCAGTACCAAAGCGTAAAGATCTTTTGATGGGAACAGCAAGAGGTGCTGGGGGTCTCAGGCATTGGATAAGATCTAGAGAAGCCTTCTTCAGTGCAGCAAAAGTCAAAAACAAAAGACAGATGATCCTGTCCTTTGACATCAAGTGTGTTACCGACTCAGTGGAAGCCTGTGTGGGCACCATGTGTCTTTCTACTTATCATTGTAAAGGACAAACCTCCCGAGTTATATTAGAAATTGAAAATTTAGAAATTCCCATTATCTTCATTTTTCTGTGTTTCAAAATAAACATTAGGATTAAGTTGTTTGGGCTTGATAAATACTCAGACATAGTATACTAAAGAAATAGTTACCGTGTGGTTTATTTTTTACTTTTCTTCCAGCAGTGGTAGGGGATTTAGGATGTACAACTTCTGAAGTTGGGATTGGCTCTTTTTAGGGTTAAATGCTGTTTTATTCATAGCTATTGTGTCTAAGCAGACAGAGTCCCGTGAACACATATATCAGCATCTGTGAGCACTACCGATAGGTCACAGTTCTGGTCTAAGTCTGTAGAACGGCAGCTGCCTTAATTCCAATGGTAAACGCAAAGTTCATCCCAAGGAAATCTCACACACAATACTCAGATCCTGTGAAATGTACTGAAAAGTCTACATATAGCCGTTTGCCAAAAGAAGTTACTTCTACAAATACAAAAGACAGGACAGGATGGTTTTGTAGTGTTCTTTGAGATGGTCTTCAATACACACCCAACCCACTTGGGAACTCCTTGCTAAATATTGTATTTGGAGTAATCTCCACTGTGAAATTGGATTGCAGTAAATGCTCATTGTTCGCTGCTAGAAATCAGAAGATAGCTTGGATCTGCAATGCTCAGTGTACGCGTTTTCTAGATTTTCACCTTAACAGCAACCTATATGCGTGATTCTGAGATTTTCCCTGAACTCTGAAATGTCCTTGACACAGCCACAGCGGGATCTCAGCTCATGAACTTAATTATTTCCCCTGATTCTGGTAGCAAACTGACTTGGGTAAGAACCAGATCAAGTCAATGGTTAGGCTCAGTGTGGACCTTAACGGGGAGTTTGATCTGGTTCTTGGTCTGCAACCAGACTCACAAAGAGAATTGAGCTCTTGAGCCAAGGTACCATTTTCTAGAATATTCTTCAGAAAATACTTCACCAGACTCTAACACACCACTGAAAATAGATAGGACAGAAGTACAGTATTAAGAAGTGCTAAAAGAAAAAAAAGTATATATTTTTGAATTGGCATTATTTATATTTATCATTATATATTTAAATTGAAAATAAGCATTTTTCTCTCCAAAAGAAAGACATTATATTTTCATATTAGAAAAACTAAGCTTCATAAGAAACCACCTTTATATTTCTCTAGCTATGGTCTAGTTTCTCTAGCTATGGTCTAATTTTTTATTGTGTTAAATACAGTTTATTTATGGGGCCGGTCAGGTAGCTCAGTGGACTGAAGTGCCTGCTTCAACAGAGCGCAGCTGCCAGGGTTCAATCCCCACTGGGCCGTGCCAGCCCTGACCCTGGGTCATGCTGAGACAGTGACTGAGACTGGGCGTGGTGGCGTGCGCCTGTAATCCCAGCACTTGGTAGACTGAAAACAGGAGAATCACTACAAGTCCAATCTACATAGTGAGACCCTGTTCACCCTGTAGACCCTGCCCTAAATTTAAAAAGAAAAGTTTATTTTATTAAATGGGATGTTCTTTCCATTTTGTATTGCTGTCATTCTTCTAGACATTCTTTCAATATATTATCACAGATTTTGAGTTCTAGATGTCACTCATATTTACTGAGTGCTTGTGATGAACCAAAAAAGGGAGAAACACCAATAGAGAAGGTTGAACAGGTAAGAGAATTTTAGCCACTAATCCTTTGTGTGTGTTAAGTGTATATGCAAATGAGTTATTAATGCTATGTGAATTACAAGTTTATTATTTTTAAGAATGCCTGGTATTTGCATTAATTGTGTGTCAGTTCTAAACATCACATCTACTAACCTTAGCTCACACATGTAGACAAAGCAGCGAGAACCATTTGGAGAACCAGCACTGGGATAGTGTGCCTTGATACAATGGATATCAATAAACCTTGCATTTACGAAGAGTATTAAGTACAATAATGCCCTGCTCATAGAGTTTTCACCTAATGAAAATATTATTAATAATAATATAAATATGTTAAAATATTATTATTTAGTGGGAAAAGTGACAAATCTTTTTTTTTTTTTTTTTTTGCGGAATCGGGGATTGAACTCAGATCCTTGCGTTTGCCAGTCAAGCACTTATCCTACTGAGCCATCTCCCCGGCAAAAGTGATAAAACTAAAAAGTGAAATTGTAAAATATAATACTTTTTTTAAGTCAACCCCTTTTTTGCATTTTCTTTTGAATAATGGATTGTGACTCTTCCTAGGCAAATATTGCTAAATTTTGCTATACCTAACTTGCAGGGTTCATACATACTTACTTTAACATTATGAATTATGATTGAAACTTTGTCAGTCTTTTTACTTTTTCACTTTCATATATGTGTATACCTAGAGAATATGTTGAAGTTTCATTTGTCATCAAACACCAGACCATGTAAGCCTCTTTACCACTGCGAGCAAATGGTCACCGCAGGTCACAGCCTTCAGACTTTCTTTGCTTCCATCTTTGACGGAAGCCTCCTTTGGGGGAGACTGATGTCCCATATTATTGGCTTAACTGAAGATCAGGGGCATAAAATGAATTCCCAAAGATCATCCTGTGCTGCCTGGTTCGTACCCCAGTGAGCACCCACTTGCCTGGCGCAGCAGAGTCCACGCTGATGTGTATTGGCATGGGTACATTTGATTGTTCATTTAAAAAAAAAAAGAAAGAAAAGGAAATGCTGTATTTAGGTCCATAGGTCCGACAGGATTTGGAACCTCAGAGGGTCTGCAGCAGGGATTTATGTGGAGGGTCTGGGAAGAGTGAGGAGAACAACGTCCAACTTCCGCACCCTGGTAACTGCTTAGTTTTTCATCTTTGTTGTTTTGTCTTCTTTCTTTTTCCAATTAACAGTCTTGTTCACCTTACTACAGGCCAGTTTCTTATCTCTATTAAAAGTTTGAGTGCTACTCAATGAAAATTTTTCAAGCAAAAACAGAATTTAAATATAAGAATTTGAGGTCATCCAACTCGAGAGCCTATAAGCTTAGAGTTAGTCCAGGTGACAGGAAAAATGAAAGAACCGGTTCTGAAGGGTTGCCTTTCTTTACACCTGTCTGGCTCAGGTCTATGGATTGGGGCAAAACTTAGGTCTTTTTCCTTTAAAATGCTCTCAAATATCAACTGCCCACTTCAACAAAGAATGCACAGAAATCTTTTATGAATAGAGATGGTAAAATCCAATTTTCTTTTTAAAGTCAACAATCACTAGGAGAATGATTTTTATACATCTAACATTCACTTTACTAGGAGCCGCGTCTCCTAGAACATTTTTATTTTGTTATTAGGTGTTGTCTTCCACAAAATGCAAATCTCTTCCGGGTGTGTGACACAGCTAGGCAGCTGGGGACATGGCTCAGCGGCAGAAGCACCTGGCTGACACAGCGCGTACATTTTTGGGTCCTACATCAAATACTGAGTTGTACATCCAGTTGTCTCTAAGCATATAAGTCAAAAATAAGTCTTAAATTGCATGCAAGAGATGTCAGTGATGTTGGAAGTGAGGTCATAATAGCGTTCTTATTTTGAAAATTTGATTAATGAACTATAAAAGTGTACAAAGTAAAGACACCAGTGTATACTAAATATACTATAAATGTTATCATCTCTTAAAGAAGAAAAAAAAGGCCGAAAACATTGTAATGGCTCCATATGTGTGTTTTAATGGGCACAGCATGTTGGCATTATGATTGGCGAATCCCTCTCTAGGATGCGGTCATGCTTGCTGTTCATGATCCCAAAAGCGAGTTTTCAAATGTGCTCGAAGAAATCTCACTTGTGGCAAATGTGATTTACAGTGAAACTCTTGTTTTTGTGCTTCACACTCGACAAATGCATGTGACAGCACATTTCAATGCAGACTTTAGGTCCAAATTATCGACTATGTTTTTATTTGTCTCCATTAAATGTATCTTCCATGGAGCTGTTTTATTTCAAGCCACCAAAATTTATTAAGGATGTAAAATTAGGTACTTTAAAAATTGTATGTACATTTCAACTATATTTTATTTGCCATTTTGAGATTTTACTAGAAGTTATTTTATTTTGAGCATCATATTGCTAGATGCCATTAAAAAGTATTGCCTATAAATATTTTATCATTAAGCAAACCTCAGTAATGTATTTCAAATGCTGTCTCTTACTAATTTTTGATATGCATGCATAATTGATAGCAAATTGAATGTTCAACAAGCAAAAAATCGTGCAAAATGCTTTGGAAATGGTGAAAAGTTTGAAGAAGGGCTTTGAGATCTTAAAGTCGAAGCCACATCATTACAGAATTTATTAGGTAACTTAAGTAACAGTGCTGAAGTGTTTGCGATAAAGTGCTGGAAATGTCCCTGAAGCCGCATTCTCCTGGGTGCTGAATCCCTGGAGAGTGTTTGAACTTAGATACTCAGTGAACACGCAGGTAACTGCAGGTGTCGGAGGAACCTGAAGTGTAAAGACCCTCAGTGTCTGCAGAGCTCCTGGAAGGCACCATTCACCCAAGTCGGTGCAAAGCCACCACACAGCTGCCTGGCCACCTCCAGCAGCTGGCCACCTGTGGCTTCTAGAACCATCTTAATTTTTCTTTTTTGAATAACTCACATCTTTGCAACTCATATGTTATATTATACAACATATGCATCTGAATTCACCCCTGCCTCTTGTGTCTGAGCTTGGAAATTACAGGAATTCCCCACATTCCTTCTCCAAAGTATGCACTGCTCTGAGGTCAGGTACCACAGCTCCCACGACAAGCCCCGGCTCCTGTCCCTGCACTGGCTGCTGTTGTCCATGAGCTGCCGTTGCTGCCCCTGCCTGGGTGTTCAGTCTCCTTCAGACCCTGCCTCTCACCCCACCAGCAAGCATAGAAATTGTGTGTTACCTGGTACTAACCTGGGCTCCTTGTGGGGATTTTTGATGTTGGGATGGCAATGTTTATAACAGTGACAATATTAACAATGACAGTTAAACTTACATTAGTACCTTGGCTCATGAATACCTCTGTTCACTAATAATTCAGTTCCAGAACAGAAGCATTTAGCAAAATTTTACTGCTGTTCACAAACTCTGCCAAGCCAAACTCAAGCCGTCCTCCCCAGAATTGTGGAACCAATGAACTTTGTGAACCAAGGTAACACTGTAATTTGAAATTATGGCCTGCACTCATTGTTAAACTTTTATATTTTTATTTAACTTGATTCTTTCCAAATCCCTATGACATAACATTCTACAATGTCAGATTTACATATGAAGACTCAGAGAAATAGATAATGAATCCAAATCTGACTAATTTCTAATCCTGTATTTCTAGCTAGAATCACAAGTACTGATACTGGTATTAGCTGTGAAATTAAGCAAAAGGCCATGCCTATTCCAACACGATTTCTACAAAGCTATGAATTAAGTATACTTACCTCAGATTTTTAATTTTCTTTTCAAATTAAATGAGGGCCTTAGTATTCACTTTTCGTAAGGTTTTTATGGTATGGTTCCATCACAGGCCTCTTTTCTAGGTCCCAGTTTTAGGATCCAGGATAATTACTATAATTACTGCTGTGGGTTCCTTGGCAACTTCAGACATACCTTGTTTATCTCCTGTGGGTTTTACCAGTGGCTGGCCAAAGCTGGCCCAGTGGCAGAGCACTGAAGCCCTCCGCCCTCTGAGCTTTTCTTCCAGGTCTATCCCAAGGCACTGGATGTGCTCTAGGTGACGTTGTTCTGAAGGATTCTAGGATGGCTTCTCCAGATTTAATGAGAACATGAACATATCTTTGTTCTTTCAGGAGCTTTACAAGTTGTGTGTGAGAGAAAGATGGATGTACAAATAACCATGATGCGCTGATTTAGTAGGACAGGTGCAAGCAAAGAAGCACAGAAGAACAGGCTAAGGGGTCTGTGAGCCTTCACGGAGAGATGTTATTTATACAGGAAGAAATGAAAGGAAGCTGTCCAAGAAAAGAGAGCACTTAGAAAAAAGGCTTCAAGCACAGAGGGGAGGGCCCATTGGAAACACTGAGGCCTGGTGCAGAAGGGCTTGGTCACACAGCAGCATCTCTGAATGTCGCTGTGTGTCCTTTGATCAGGGTCAGTGCCAACTTTCACCTACCTATGCACGAATTGCTTAGGGCTCCTCTCTTGGTCGGTTTGCACCATCATGACAAAAGTGCTACAGGCTGGGTGACTTCCATACAAAAGAAACTGACTTGTTATGGTTCTGAGGTCTAGGAATGCCCCATCAAGGAGAGGAGATTGTGTCATTAGTGAAAACCCTTTCTTCCTCGGAAGGGGCTAAAGCAGCTTGTAGGGACCTCTTTTATAAGAATATTAACCCTACTTGTAGAGACTGCATTCCCAGGATTCCTCAAAAGTCTCTCCCTTCTAACACCAACGTTCTGGTGGTTAGTATTCAACATATGAATTTGGAGATGGCACGGATATTCCAGAACATAGCAGCTGCTGTAACAAAGGCCCACAAACTAGGTAAATCTAAACCGACGGAAATGTAATCTTCTACAGTTCTCAAGGTCAGAAGTCTTTTTTTCTTCTTGGCAGAACCGGGGATTGAACTCAGGCCCTTGCGCTTGCCAGGCAAGCTCTTTTTCTACTGAGCCATCTCCCTGGCCCTTGAGGCCAGAGGTCTTAAATCAAGAGGTCTGCAGTGTGATTTTTCACTCCAGATATCTGATGGAGAAGCCTTCTTTTGGCCTATTCTAGCTTTTGGTGGCTCCAGGCATTTCTTTTGTTTGTGGTTGTACCACTTTAGTCCTTGCTCTCTCCTCATGGGATCTTCAACTCTGTCTCTCCGTCTGCTTCTGCTTACTTCTAAGGACGTGGTTCATTGGATTTAGGGCCCATGCTATTGAATATGGCCTCATCTTAGCTTAATGACATCTGCAAAGACCCTATTCCAAATGAAGCCGCCTCATAAAGTTCTGGGTAGACACTAATTTAAGGAGTTACTACTCAATTAAATACACTTGCCTTGGCACACTAGTATATTGTGAATGCTCCAAAAGTACTGTACATGGAACTTATATCAGGGTGTTTCAGACATAAATATTTCAGTTCTTTTCATTTTGTCTTACCTTTCTCATCATGACTTTCTTTATAATTATTTAGCAATGTAGCTAAATAGTTTAGAAGCAAATCTAACATTGCATTTTTCCTGATTAACGTAGCTGGTGTTGGTAACTCCTGGGGAGATGAGCAAGCTTGGCCATCTTTTGGCTCTTGAAAATGTTTTCATAGTTAGTTCTGTCTTGCTCATTTTTGGAGGAATAAAGTAGATAATGTAATCGACACTCTAGTTGGATAAACACACATCAGCAGCAAGTGTTTGCTTTGCAAAGAGAAGGAGCTAGTAAGTGCGGCTACAGCAACACCTGCTCATTATGGCTTCTACTCAGACACGCCATTGGCTGAAGTGGGGGCCAGCAGCAGGCCCAGGATCAACACCAAGAGGAGCCAATATTTCATCTTTCTCCTTTATGTAGTAAAATATGTGAGTAAAGATCCAAATGTTCTTTTTCTCATCAAAGATTCTATATCTCATCAAGGGAGCGACTTTGTTCACCTGTGGGACCCACACTGCTCCTCACCCCGAAGAGCAGCAGATATGGCTTGTGAAGACAGCCATGTGCAAGGGTGAGGGGCTTCCCACCCAATGGCGATCTGGGGTGTAGTCTTATCTACTCTGCCCTCACTGTCTGTGAAGTGAAGTGAGAACGATGATAGCCACCCCTTTGGGAGATTATTGTGATGATGCAATATATTAAGGCCTTAATGTCTATGGAATACTTCCTGGTATGGAGCAACACTATGTTAGACTTGGCTGCTACTGCCAGTCCTGTGTTGTCGCCTACCCCTCATTCCTGTCCATAGAAAGACCGTAGCTGTGCCTAAGAACGGTGCTTGGGTGTCAGACCTATGAGGAAGTGGGGAAAGATACACAAGCCCAGAGCTTCCAGCACTGGGGACAGCAGGGAGGACTAAGGGCAAAGGCCTGGAGCCCCTCCTTCAGGAGAGGACATTGGGAGGATGAGTGAAGGCAGCTCTCAGGCCCACAGGAAACTGGGAGGCGGTATCACTGAGCACTCAGTCCTCAACGCCGAGAGAGGAACTGGAAGATAGAAGGGAGGACTTTACTGCAGAATGACTCTTTGTTTGTTTCACAAAGCCTTTCTTTGCAAAAATTCCTTTTATCAATGTAAAGGGAAGTAATATTTGTAATACTAATTTTCTTCCCATACCTAGAGTAATATTCTGCTTCTTGTCTTCAGAACCACTTGGAGGAGGAACTAGCTGTATTGATAAACTATCAATTCATGTCTAACATGGTATCCTCAATTTATTTACCCACAGGCAGGTCCAGCATAGGGGTTTCCAGGACACAATGTGGGTCAAAAGAATTAAACAGCAGTGAAGAAAGAATATCTATACACCAGGTATAATTAGTGAGTTAATCTATGGCTCGTTAACAGGCACTCCAGCTGTTGTGGTAGTCTAACTCTGTTTTGTGTACTGAGTACACGGGCCTTTCTCTAGGAGAAGTCCCCTCATTGTTTATGCACTGTTGGTACCACCAGCTCTACTCCACATTCAGAGGCTTAGGCCTGCAAAGACCTAGCTACCCACAGGGGTCACCCATGGGGGCCCCCCTACCGCTGGGCTCTAGATAGGTGGGTGCATCTGTGTAACCAAGTCCCCAGGTCGCTAAAGCAGATCTGATACATTGGGACATTCCCACAGCATTTAGGGGCAAAAGCCAACTCCAGGTTAGCAAAATGTACATCTTCTCAGGATAGATCTTCCTCGCTGAGTCCCTAACCACAGAAAACGTCCTGTACACTGGGCATCCTCGCTGGAATGGCGACATCAGCCTTGTGTTTGGTCTCCATTTTGAAACTGGGAACTAAGCTATCTTTGGTCAATTAATTTCTGTCTCTAATGACATGCATGTGAATCTTTTATGTAAGCTAAAACTATCTTTCCAGAACTTTCCTTTAGCTTTTTTATCTAAAGGCAACTGTACTCACACTTCCAGGAATGAAGATATTATCTTTCTCCAGA
>NDGM011073082.1:0-11655 GCA_002564305.1 Octomys mimax
TTGAGTAAAACTTGGGAGAAAATGGATTAGTTCTTTTCCCTGGGAGACTCACTGTTTACTAAGGCTACATGTGACCCAAGCTAAAAGGATCAAAAGGTAGAACTATGCAAAGGCAGAACCAGTTTTTCTTTGTATTAGGAGAGCTCACAATGATGGATGTTTTCCACAGTATGTGTCATGTTAGAAATGGGATGAACCAAGCTAGATGCGTCTACATTCAATTCTAGGAAACCAGTATATTGTGTGCCTCTGTCTAAGTGACTGAATTTACCTAATTACTGTTGCCTTATTTTGTTCTTAGCCAAAGGGCAGGACATATAATATCGTAGGTACTTGGTAAGAAATAACTCTTTTCTAATGTCACCGCTCCTGTTGTTACAAAATTGTCACATACAGATGATCTTCAGTATACAACAGAATTATGTCACAACAACCCCTAGGGAATTTAAAATATCATAAGTGAAAATGCATTTAATGCACCAATGAGCAGAGCCCCATAATGCAGCAACACAGCAAACAGTGGTTCACGCTCTACGGGCCCACCTGCAGTGACCATGTGGCAGCCTGGGAGCTGTGGCGGGCAGCACTGAGAACCAGTACCATACTGCATATTGCTGTCTAGGAAGAGATCACAAGTCAGAACTAGAAGTAAGGCTTCTGCAGCACGTGTATCATTTTCACATCATTATAAAATAGAAATATTGTAAGTGAGGGCCAGCAAGATAGCTCAGTGGACTAAGTGCCTGCTTAGGCAAGCGCAAGGACTGGGGTCTGAACTCTGGCACCACATGCATGCTGCGCTGAACCTGCCCCAGGGTACACTGAGCCGGCCACTGAAACCAGGTGTGGTGGTGCAGACCTGTAATCCCAGTGCTGGGGAGGCTGAAAACAGGAGGATCACTACGAGTCCGAGCTGTGTAGTGAGACCCTGTACCACACTAAATAAATAAATAAATAATTTTGCAAGTGGAACCATTATTAAGAGACCACCCATAGCTTTGTTAATAGAGCAAGGGGACACACAGGGAGTTAAAATATGAACAGGACTACAGGCATGTGCCACTATGCTAGCACCCACAGAAAACCCTGCCCTTGCCTATTGCTGTCCTTTACGTGTTTGGGGGCTGAAAAATGACTGATTTGGCAATCCCATTATAATCAATACATATATATTGATTATATATTATATATATATATATATATATATTATATATATTCTTAACCAAAAACACAGTTAAAGATTATTCTGTCTCTGATTCTCTCTTCCCCTCCCTCCTTCCCCTTTACACACACACACACACACACACACACACACACACACATCCTTACTTCTAAGGGTGATAACTATCTTTTATTAGTCCCATGTCTCTGGACAACCCTGGCAAAAACCATACACAATGGTTTAGGATAATTCAGTTGGTAGCCTCTTGAGTTCTGCCATAAATTCTTTGCTTTTTGGCAGAAGTCTTAGAAATCCCCTTGTTCATTTTACAAGTGAGCACACTGAATCCAAGTAGGCTTACAATTCACTCATGATAGGAAACTTCTATTTCTCTCAGGCCTCACTTTCACTCCAGTTCCACCAGGATCATAGTCTAACACTACAGGCTTGGCATTTACATCCCATTGAATTAATAACCCCCATATGCATGGACAAGGAAGGAAAAAGTGCTACTTAACAAAAGCTCTTGGCTCCCTGAAGTGTGACAGTGAACTGTTGATTTGTAAAACAGGCCTACAAGGAAATAATCTTATTATACATATTCAGAAGATATAAGTGAGAACTTAATTAGTACATGAAATTGAAATGAATCATAAATTACTAATGGTGCGCATCAAATTGAAATCCTCCTGCAACTAGTCATGAGCTGACATTGGTGGGTTCTAGTCCCTGGGCAGCTCAGAAACACACACACCTAATATCTACCAATCAGCAAGACAAACACAGCAGGAGCAGGCTGGGAACTGGGGGCTTCCTGTAGGCACTGTCCCATATCTCACTGCACTGTTGGCATATTTTTTATTTTCAACTGTGTTCTAAGCCCAAGTTTTAATTCATTGCTTTTATCTCAAGGTATGTTTAAAATATTCAGAAGCATTATCTCAATGTCAGGGAAAAGGGTTCCAAGAATGCTCTCAAAGTTCTCAACCACATTTGTCAAGTGATGTAAAACTTCCCTGTCTTCAGTCTGAAAAAATGAGAAAAAAGAAAAAGACTGTAATATAAAGAACTCTTAGAACTCTGTTTTATTTGTGTTCTGGATGAAGGGCTTTCACCAGTTCTGATCTGACTTAACAAAGCAGAGAATTTAGATTTTTGTACTGTCCTGGCTGGCCAATAAACCCAAACCAGAAGAGAATTCTACATGGAGCCTTGAATCTCAAGAACAATGCAGCACTCAGCATCATCAAATCTGCTCACTAAGAATTGCCAAGAATCATGCAGGCCCCAGGCACTCTACTTCCATATCCTCTAACTCTCTCAACAGAAGAAAAGATTAGATGTTCAGTTCACTTTCCAGGAAAGGAGAGCCCAAGGCTAATAAACAAAGTATTCAAGGCTCCTCCCAGGAATGTGAGGAGCTGGGATGAAAACTCACCTCTGACTAGGCCTGTGCTTTTTCCGCTGCATCACACAAATTAATTTTTTAACCACCAATGAAGATGAACTCAAACAAATGCTCTTCCATTACCCATAGCCTTTGCCTGGCACAAAGTCTACACCTCCTTAAATTGGCTAAGAACCATGAGAAAATAAAATGTCATGGTGTTCTACGTGGTAGACATTGTCAACAGAATGATTCAGGTGAAGATGCCTCTAGCTAATTCTCCTTCCAAGTTGCTTATTTTAAACACAAAAGCTCCTTAGATTCATCACTGTAAATTGTAGAATTGGAAATGTGAGAATAATTTTAGAGAAAAGCTGTGATTTTCATGAGCTTGCCAAAGTCTGCTACCCAAAGGAGCCAGGATTATATTATTGTTCCCCTGAGTGGTGTGTTAGCCATCTCACCAGACTGTGTCAGATAAAGGGTCCCCAAAGAGGGACCTTGAGCCATGGTCCAGTTTGATCATCTCACTTTGCTTTTATGTATATAGTGATTAAAAAAGAAAAAGCATGAATAATGAACACAATGTCAATAACAACAATGGCTACAATTTGTGGAACAATTTAATCCCTTAAGTCTTTGTCTTTTGGTCAGCTTCATATAAATGACAACATTTGGAAAGAGGAAACAATTCAGAAAGGTTGAATGACTCATCCATGCTCCCACTACTGTAGTAACTAGCAAAACAGAACTTATATAAGACCTGACCCCAGAATCTTTGGATCAACCATTCCACACACTGTTCCTTATGAAGCAAGAGGAGACCAGGTCTGGATATGTGAGAGGCCCATCCAGGACTCTATCCTTCATCATGATGGTTGGGTATGTATGAGTTTATGCCAGTCTCTAGGGGCAATATCTTACTCGCTCCTTGACACCTACTAAAAGCATCCTTTCTCTACAGATGGGCAAATCCTGTGTGCTCTGTCCACTTCCACATCTCTGCCAAGACCTCTATGAACAGACAACTTGTCTCAGTTACTCTTTGTTCATTGCTAGGTGAAAATACCTGACACCCAAAATGAAGGAAGGAAAGGTTTATTTAGGTCACAGTTAAAGGAGGTTTCAGTCCATACTCAGCTGGCTCCAAGGTAGAAAGACTGGCATATGGCAGAGAGCAGCAATTCATGGTGGTGGAAAACAGCAAACAGCAAGAGCAAATGGGAAGAGTAGTGGTAACAATGGCTACAGAGAGCAAGTCTGTCTCCCTTAAGTTGCATTCAGGCTAGCTGCCCCAGGCTGGGTATAGTACTCATACCTGTAATCCCAGCAGTACGCACACCCATAATCCCAGTGGAACATGAGTTAATCACAAATTCTAGAAATCCCCGCCCCAGGAGGGTTGGGGGGACAACGAGACACAAACCATAACACAACTGTAACTATCTATTCCACTGCAGTATGGCCCTTCTCAGATTAGAGACAGTAGAATCATACATACCCAAAGCGCCACAATGAAAAACCTACTACACATTCTGTTATGTGTACCCAGTTGTCAAAATTAAAAGTCCTGATTCTTATAAAAGAGCCACCTTGTTACGTTCCCAGCCTTCAACATCCCGCTGGCTCCTGGGTGATGAGTCTGCCAGCCAACTCTCTCCCCATGTGCTCACAGACCACCTGGCTCCAGCCCAGCTGGGTCTGCACTTCTGGGTTGCCAATCCTGGTCTTAAACCAAGAGCTTTTGACCAGTAGCTAATGATGTCTCTCTGACTCAGCCACAGGGAACAAGGCATACCTCCCTTTCAGAGCAGCAAACAAAGACCTCCTCTTCTGAGACCCCTCTTCTACTTCCCACTGTGCTCCCCAGAGCCTTTTCCCTGCCCTGTGTTTCACCTGAACCTTACCCAGAGATGTCCTCTTTGACACGCTCTTGAAGCAAGGCCTCCAGCCCTCAATAACTGAAGTACCATTCCACACATGATTTCCTAGTGCTTACTGCATTCTGAATTGATGTTGAAGAATTATATTTATCTGTTTAGTTTTTTAATTTTCCCTCAGGGCAGTAACTTCACACACTCCAGGGCTAGTACCCACAGCAGGTGCTACACTGGGCACATGATGGGTAACTGGTACCTGAAACATCCATATCCAACAAAAACAGAATGCAAGCCAGTGGCCACTGACCATATTTGATATGAAAAAGAAACAGGTGAGATGATTTTTAATAACATTCTTTATTTAACCCATTATATTCAAAATATTATCATAGATATTATTGAATTGTTTCATGTTTGGTACTAAGTCTTCAAATTTAGGTATTTGTTTTCACTTCCAAGACCTCTTGATTTGGATGCCAAGTTTTTATCAGAAATACTTTCATAAAACTGACAGCATAGTAGATTTACATACCAAAGTAATGTTAAACATACTTAATTTTTTTAGTAACTGAGCTATGTCCATTTTAAAATCAAAGGTCAATAAAATTAAGTGAAATTAAAAATCTAGTTCCTCAGATGTATCAGTCACTACTTATGTGCCCAGTGGCCATGTGTGGCTACTGCTTGCCATATCTGAGAGTCCAATTTGAGTGATAAAACGAGAGAATTAATTTAAAATATCAGTGATTTGATCAAGTCCCAGTGACTGGAAAGGCTTTAAATTTCCTGGATTTTTCTCTACAGGTTAAATCACTCTGCTGCAAGTCAGGAGAATCTGGTTTCATTTCCATGGCAAGATGCAAGGAAAGGCTACTTCAGAGGCACTGGATGAGTGGGAAAGCCTGGACTTGAGGCTCAGCTTCGTCACAGGGATGCCAACCAGTTCAGTGACAGCAGTAACTGGCGGAACCAAGGACGCTCCTGAGCCACACTGCCATTTTGTTTGTTTAGCAAGAAGCTCCTCTTCTTTTGGGGAGATGTTGCCTGGTGCCACCCCTTTGGCACTTCAAGCCCCTCCTCCTTTTCCAAACAACTAGGTACTATGTCAGCGTTCCTCATGGGATAGTTAGTGACTTGGTCACTAAAGAGAGCTTTGCTCATCATTAACCAGGGTGACCACATGTCCCCATCTGACCAGGATGATTATAGTTCAAGCCTGTTTTCCCAGCGTCAGCTACACCCCTTTTCATTCTCCAAGTTCTGGATGATTATAATTTATGGCAGAGCCTCTCAGGGAATGGAGGTGCTGGTAGAAACTCAGGAAGCAGCTGCTGAATACCAGTGAGCAGAATGTGACAAGAGCCTCCAACATGGCCGACACTCATCGTCGACCTTCTCCACAAACATCACTTTGCAAATAATAAACAAAACAGCCTCATGATCCATAAAAAATATACACTGGCCTATATATCGCAAGACTTATTTTGTGATCTTTGGCATTTTAAATTTCCTTTTAAGTTTCTTCTGCCTTTCCTTCTTCATGACTCCCCCCATGACCCTGGTGACCTTGCTACCTCAGTTTCCCTGAATACTAAAACAAACTTTTACTCTGATAATGTCTCTCAACTACCTTGCTTCGCCCACCTCATTTCTTTTGAAGGATTGAGACCCACAGAGCTTTGGATTCCTTACTCACCAAAGCCTACTACTGAGCTGCCCTGACCTCTGGGTGTTTTAAAATCCTATTCCTTTGCTATGTTTCATTTCCTTTCAATTCTCCAGCTTGTTAGAATGGGATGATTGCTCTGATCGAGTCTGTTAATCTATGATTTAAGAAACACAGACAAGGAGAAAGGTCTGTTTTATTTTTATTATATAGTTGAAAAATTACCCTAACTGTACATCACTTCCTCAGCCTTCTTCACGCTCAATGTCTTTACCCTATGGAGTTAGTTGTAGTCATCATAATAGACCAAGAGGATTACAGGCCAGAACTCTTGTTTGGGGCATGTACATCTAGTCTGAATTCCAAGTTTGCTAAAAATTAAAATTGCTTATTCTGATGTGTATAGAAGAGAGATTGCAATACTGATCTCAGAGGACTTTGGAACATTTAAATAAGTCGATACAAGTAAAGCGCTTGCACCACAAGCCCTAGCCGGTCCTTACTCATCCATATTTCTCATCTGCGCTCACCACAGATGAGAAATGCAGTGCTCAGCACACAGTGAGTACCCAGCAAATGTCCTGTAGGCTGAATGCTTACTGCCGCATGTAAGACCAAGGGGATTCTGAAGCTTTACCCGGCAAATGTCTCAGTTTGTGCTGTAGCCACAGAGTGGGCCCCATGCCCAACCACCCTGGAATGTGTGCAACTTCCAGGCAGAGGGTACTACACAAGAAGTCAACTAAGTTAGTATGGATCCTTCCATCTGGTGAGGAAGCGAAAAATGATGGCACATGTGTCAGTAGCATCCGCCTAATACAGACACGATATTCTATACTCTCATCTGTATATTATGACTCCTCAACCCACACAAGACAAAGTCTAAACTCATGTGCATGGAATAAGCAGCTCTTTGTGTCATTGTTCTGAGGATGTCTAACATATCTGCCTGTTTCTTCCTATCCCATTTGCCTATACATACTATCTTACTTTTCCCTCATTGCTGAGACAAAATACTCAACACTCAAAATTAAGGAAGAAAAGGTTTAGTTAGCTCACAGTTTGGATAGGTTTCAGTCCATAATCTGCTGGCTCTAAGGCAGGGTGGATGGCACAGGGGCAATAGTTCATGGTGGTGGAGAACAGCAAAAGCAGCAAGAGCTGAAAGGGAAAGAGAAAGCCTCTTTTCCTTCTTTATTGTGTATGCAGGCTACCTGCCCTAGAGCAGGTGTACCTCTCGTGTCTTCAATCACCACACTAGACAATGAATTGACCACAAACTAGATTCACCTGCCTCCAAAATGTCTGCCAACCCCATGACCTCATGAGGCTTTGGGCGACATACAGACACAAACCATAACACATGGACGGATGGATGGATGGATGGGAAAATATGCTACTTTCAAGTTTGCAGAAAGTCTTTTACATAATAAACCTCAGTGACCTTCATTCAACTATGAATTAGTACTATGTCTATCCTATATGGAAGGGAAACTGTGTTCATAGGTCTGAAGTCATTTGCTCAAATGATCACTGAGAGAGAATATACTCTTCTTACTTTAAATTAAAGGCCTAAAATCATTTATAGAAGAAAAACAAAACATATCATCTGCGTTATTTTACCTAATTTCAGAAATAATGCTGCAAAAGGGAAACCATTGAGGCACAGAGTGTTCAGATCACAAATCTTACCTAGGTATTGCCCCTGGGTCCTACACAAAGGTTTTGGCCTTTCAAGTTTCTGTCCTCTACCTGAACCAAGCTGTCTCCAAGCCACAGACTCAATAGATGCCCAAGGATATACAGGAAGTAGAGTTTCTTCCCACCTGGTTTATAGGCAGCCAGGTTAGGTAAATCACTATTAAGTACACAGAGTAAAATGTCCTGATCGACTTCCTTCATTCTGCCTCCTCCTGAACTCCATTCCAACTGGGGCAGGAGCTACAGAAGGTCAGCTGCTGAGCCCTGGTCTGCCGGGATTCAGTCAAAGGCTCAGCTTATTCTAGGCCCATTTCAACCACAGTTCTCCTATGGGTGTCATTTTTTCAGACTAGGCAAGTTTGCCCCAATTTTGAACTTAAATTTTACTGTTATTAGTTCTTACATTCTGTAGCTTTTAATCTCACTTCAGATTGATAACAATCAAGTCAGATAGCTAAGGTGGGTGTTACTATTCCTAATGAATGAAGGCACATATTGGAAAGATCTGAGATCTGAGATTCAGGACTGGGTATCACTGATTTTCATCTTATTTTATATACCATCCCGCTTCGGAGAAAGGAGGGACTCATGGGTGTGCTTCTGAATGCTTTGTGGATCACTAAATGAGAACGGAATTTCTCAAAACAGTTTTCCAAAAGAACACCTCTGAGCTATAACACACTGGAAGGAAATCACACTATTCAAATGGAGATATTCTCATTATCCCTTTTGCCTAACAGGAAATGTTAATATTAGTGGTGCGGTGGATGACAATGGAACACTGTAAAGTTTTAAAAAGTGAGAACTATAAAAATTAGGGAAAAAATGAGCCAGACAGTGAACGCTTGAGGCAGATAGGAACACCCCAGCTATAAATATGCCAGATTCTACAGTGACCTTCCGCAGAATGGCATGATTATGTTTTGTAGCAGATGCAAGCCAAAATCCTAACATTCTGTTTGTGGGAGAAAACAGGAGGAATGGCTTAAGTTTTCCCTGGGGACCATTTCTGATTCTTTGGTAAACCAGTTCAAGTGTAGGAAATTTAAGCTAAGAGTCGCTAATTTGCTATTTATTGTAACAACACTGCGTGGTGTTTACACCCCGGGTTCAACTATGCAGTCTCCAAGAATGTTGCGTTGATCTTTTCCACCTAAACAGGTTGATCTTTTCCACCTAAACAGATCAGGAAACTAAGGCACAGAGACCACCCACAGCCACCCTGAGGCACCCAGAGCAGCAGCTATCTTACTGACTGGTGGCTGCAATTTAGCTATTGCAAGTTGAGGTCATTTATAAGAAGACACCAAGGCATGACCACAAGAAGCTAGGCTTTGCTGGGGCCCGTGGCACATCTTGTGAAACAGGTGACACAGCAAATATCTGGACACTGACATGAGTGTGACTTACCTCCTGAAGACAAGGCCTATGGCGAGGGCACTAGTGACAGTCACCTGTATAAAATGCTGGAGACTCTATCAGGCCCTCCTATGAACTCCCCTACCTCAAGCCGAAAATGTCATCTATGGAATTTCATCCCCTCAGCTTCCATTCTTGACAAATTGCAAATCCTCTGAGGAGAAATAATACTTTAAGCTATCCTTGGTCTCTCCTAAGTTGTTGTGAATTAAGCCTTTGAGCGCCAGTCTGAAAGTGCTGAGGCAGAGAAAAGAAGAATAATGAGAAAAAGAGGCAGAAGTACAGGAAAGAGGGAGACTTCAGCAAGCGTCAGCCCACAGAGAAAAAACTGAATTTGTTTTTTAACCCAAGATACTTTCCTTTCTTCTGCATTGATCTTCTAGCCAAGAACACAATATTTCTATGCAGTTTATATCTTAAATTATGCATAGTCTTTGCCGCAAATCTCAGGTTTCCAAGAGAGAAAATTTAAGTCTATTTTCTCCTTGAATCTAGAATTCTTTCAAAGAAAGATTTAAATGATATTAATATATATTCAAAGGTGTGATGAGATATTTGAAATCCACCCAGAGGTTACCAGGGGAGATTATCTGGGAAATGAGCAAGCGTTTTCATGGGTTTTGGAAGAAAACCAATCAGGGCTGATTGCCTAGTTCAATGGTTCACCTGCCCTGTGGCCCTGTGTAATTGCTTAACCTCCCAGCACCTCCCTGATTTATTTCCAAGATGAAGGTAATAACACTTACCCACTGCACAGGTTATCTTAAGGATTAAGTTAGATAATACTGAAGCACCTGGTAAAGGGCTGAGGCACAGTACGTGCCATGCCCGGGCTAAGAATTACAAAATACATCACCACATATTTCTCAACCAGGAAGTCTTAAACAGGGTAACTCTGACCGACTCCATCGTACTGCTATCAAAGATCACTGCCTGGATAGACAGTGTGTTTGCAGGTAGGCAGCTGCTGCTATGAAGGCCTGAAGCGTTCCAGGCAACAGAGGGAAGCGGTCAGCTAGACATGGTCTGGCAATGTTGGCCAATTGTCTACTGTGCTTTAAGCAAATTATTTCACCACTCAGTGCCTTTGTTTCATTCATCTGCAGAATGGAAAGACTATTAAACGGTCTCTTAGGGTTCCCAGGTGCTTAAATGATGGAGATAGTTCACACATCCACAAGGGTCCCAGCACCTCAAAAGGGGAAAGAGCTTAAGCAATATGGTGGTCTGTGTCCTCCCAACGTCTAACTAGGCCTGACAAAAACTTTTCCCTTATTATTTATCCCATTATGGAGAAATTAAATTTAATTCAAACTAATGTAGTTAATATTTCTCCTTAGTGCAAAGAAAAACAGCTAGGATGGAGTCAGTGTACATAAGCTCTCATAACAGGGTCTGACCCAAGAACATTCAAGGATTTACTATGACGCATTTTCTTATTTTCAGTAGGAGTGACAGTATCGCAACTCCAATGAAATATTTTATAGTTAATTGCAAGCTACTGTTGAAGACTACAATTTACATGCTGTAAGTCATTTAAAATTACATAAGTATTAAAATGATTTAAGGTGCTGGTGAAAGGGATTTTAAGAGTTGGGGAGAAACTGGGCGTGGTGATGCGTGCTTGTAATCCCAGCTCTTGTGAGGCTGTAAACAGGTAGATCACTACGAGTCCAATCTAGTAGTGAGACTGAACACCCTGTAGATCCCTCCCTAAAATAAAAAAAAAAAAAGAGTTGGGGAAGGGAGGCTGACTTTTTTCAGCCATGCCTAAGAACTCCAGGCCAAATAATGTTCATCTTTCTGTTTTTAATCCTCCAACTTTATATCACTGTCAGAAAGAAGACAAACAAATGCCCTCAAAAGCACAGTGTAGTGAAAAAGCCCAGTGCGCTGGCTAAGTTACTGGCTTCCCTAATGCTCAGCTTCCTGGCAAGAAGCACACATTCCTCAACACTTGTTAACAGCACCCCCATGACAAAATGTCAGCAAATGATAGCACCATTGCCCAGCATATAGCAGGTGCTTGATAAGCATTGTTTTTTCCTAAAACAACATAGTTGTAACTTCCGTGATCCACTTATTAAGATATAGTCAAATGCACTGAGGAACCTAAAACATTTACAAATCATTTTAAAGGAAGTGTGAGAACAACCACTACCAAAGAAAATTCGAGGACATCAGTGTTTTAGTATGGCCCAGTGGCTGGCTGGACTTGCCACCTGGAAGTGTCCACGTAGTACTTGCTCTTACTTTCCTTTAGTACTCCAGAGGGCTCAAATCCACTTGATCTGTGCAGGCAGGCTGCCTCTTCACTCTCCATTAGAGTAACATCCTAAAGAGCCACACACTGTGAGGCTAATAAATTGCCTCTGGAGGGCTGGCGAGATGGCTCAGTGGTCTAAAGCACCTACTTGGAACAAACTTGGCAAAGACAGGG
>NDGM011073085.1:0-12039 GCA_002564305.1 Octomys mimax
AAAAAAAAAAAAAAAAAATTGATATTGGGTACTTAATCAAAATTAAAAACTTATGCTCTTCAAAAAAATATTTTCAGGGGCCGGAGAGATGCCTGGCTCAGTGGAATAAGCACTTCCATGGCAAGCGCTAGGTCCTGAGTTCTATCCCCGGTACCTACCACAAAACAAACAAAACAAAAACAAAACAAAAAATTTTCAAAAAATGAAAAAGCAAGTTTTAACTGAAAACATTTACAATACTTTGCCTGATAAGACTTCTGTGAAGACTTTTCATAACTCTATAAGATGACAAGCAATCCAGTTAGAAACAGACAGATCGAGTGGTACAGTACACCTGTAATCTATACTCAGGAGGCCAAGGTGGGAGGACTGCTTGAGCACAGAAGTTCAAGGCCAGTCTGGGCAACACAGTAAGAACCCTCTCACCAAAACAAACAAAATTAGGCAGAGGTTCCCCCAAATAAGGTGTAGAAATAGCCAATATGCAAATGGCAAGATGCTCAAACAGCAATGCAAATTAAAGCAATGCCATACCATTACATATTGATTATAATGGCTAAAATAGTGACATTATGAGCAAATTGTGATACAATTCAACAATGAAATGTTCAGCAATCACCAGTCTCTGGAAACCACTGATCTCATTTGTGTTTGTCTTATAAATAGTGTCTGTTTACTTTTTTCTCTCTTTTCTATTTTTTTTTTAGACAGGGTTTCACTATGCAGTTTAGGCTGGCTGTGAAATCACTTGATAGCCCAAGCTGGCCTCAAAATCGCAGTGACCCTCTTGCCTCAGCCTCCTGAGTGCTGGGATTATGTGCAAGTGCCACCATGCCTGTCACTCTCCAGAGATTTTAATCCAGTGGCTCTATAATAGAATATGATTATTGTAATTTCCTAGAAGACAGGTAACAAGAATGATTCTTCTTCTTCTTTTTTTTTTTTTTTGTGAATCACTGATCTACCATATCTTCCAGACTGCTGCCAGAGTTGTGTTAAACTTGGCAATCTGTCACCAGGCAGTGTTCATCAGCTGATGGTGAAAGATCACTGGCTATGTGACTATCTCAGAGCCTCAGTAATCTCATCTGCAGAATTGGAGGTAAAGGAAGAAAAGACACATTATTGTTCTGCTTGATGCCTTCTGGACACTGCTGTCATCACTGTCACTATCAACAGCACTTCCTGGTGTAGAGAGGGTGGGTTCCAAATGTCTGCCTAAACCCTTAGGACATGGGGAAGAGATGGGGCTGATCTCCAGTGGTTCCCAGTATGTCCTGCTGGGTCTTCTCCTGCTCTGGCCCACCCCACACCTCCCCTTGTTCCCACTTGCGGTCACAGAGGAGCAATGCAATGATGTTCTCTAACTAATTTACTCAGGTAAACTTTTAATCTTTTTTAGATCAGCACCATCTGAACTGCCATTCTGATTTTGGGGACTCTGCCAGAAGGCATACTTTAGAAAACCTCTGAGCCTCAGTTTTCCTTGGTCCCCCTTGACCCTGGCATATGCATCATGCTTGGCCAAGTGGCTGTAGGCACAAGAGACACAGAGGTGGGGTGTCTGCAGCAGGAGACTGCCTGGTGCACTGAGGGGGCTCCTACCCATTCAGATCCTCTGGGTTTGTTCTGTGCCTTCTTCTTGAACCAATTCTGTTAGTCTACAGTATTGTTTAAGAATTCTTGTTTTTAAAAATTTTAGATTTTTTTGTGCTTAAGTTAGCCATGATAATTTTCTGTTGTTTGTAGCAAGAAAGTGACTGGACTATATATCAAACATTCCTCCTACTGAGGAACCAGACTCTGTCATTTTTCTTGAACCTCAGAAGAAACTGCATTCTCTGCTCCCATAACCTCAGCATTCACCTCTACCCTCCTTCCTTCTACTATCCAGTGTTCCTCACCCTGAGATGTCACAACCCTCAGCACCCATCAGCCCCTGGCCTGCGGTGTTTAACAGATGTTTCTGAATGTTCAAAGCAAATATGTCATATAGAGAATTATAAATAATAACTTATGCCACACTTAAATTCCATTACAAATGGAATCTTAGGTAATACTTTAAATTAGGAAATAATGTTGTCAAAGGCCTGCGACTATAAAGACTTAGATGATACAATCTGCCTGTGGTGGACCATGCCTCTAGTCCCAGCTACTCAGGAGGCTGAGCAGGGAGGAGCAGTTGAGCCCAGGTGTTCAAGACCAGACTGGACTATGCAGGGAGACCCCCACCTTGGAAAAAAAATTTACATGATTAGAATTTTAATTTATATCCAGTATTAAATATACCCATAAATCTAGAAGCTTCCTACAAATAAGTATTTATTTATCTTCCTATTTTTATTCATTGATTTTTTTTCGGAACTGGGGATTGAACTCAGGCCCTTGTGCTTGCCAGGCAAGCACTTATTCTACTGAGCCATCTCCCGGGCCCCAAAATAAGTATTTAGATTAGTGTGTTCATTCTCTAGATGTACTTCAATGTAAAGTAAAACTTCTACAGAGTAATCTTTAACAGATTATCTTAAATACAAATAAAATTAATTTAACATTAATTTAATTGGTGGTACTATTGGACATAGTACCACCAATTCTGTACTGTAGGTGATAACAGAAAAGGACTCGCCTGTAAAATCTTTTCTGTCATCAATTTCATTTCTAGCAATGAAAGGTTAGTGAAATCCAGGGTTATTACCTATTTCCTCTTGCAGTTCATAGTTAGAAACATTGGTAGAACATATCACCTCACTGGCTCTAGATGGACATGACCAGGAAAGGGTGGGCTCATCAACCTGCATTTTACAAGATGAAGACAAAATAGGTATAAACATCTTTACCCCATACAATTTGCTCCTACCACCCCTCATGGATGATACTGATTTTGTATTTTCAAATACACAGGGGCCCACTAGGGGGGCACTAAGAGGTGCTGAGTGTCTGAAGACCCAAGAGACATGTACAAGTACTAACTGATGTCAGTGAGCAACCAGCCTATGAACAAGGAAAGGCCAAGAACAGCACATGCACAAATACCAGGGAATGCCTCCCAACACAATTTTTCCAGAAAAATGTTTAGAATGACTAAGAATGGCTGATAATTCTTCAGGGCCCCAAAACATGTGTCAGGGAAAACCTGCAGTGGCAGATTGCGTGCCCCACAGATGGCGCTCTGCAACCCTTTGTCTTCCTCCAGGGTGTACCATCAAGGGAGGTTCACTGGTCAGGGCACGACATCCACATGGCAGCCTGCTAACCTTGTTGGGGAGGCTTCACAGCATGGAATGGATAAAAACGGAGGTCAGAGAAGAAAATAACCCCATGGAGGAGTGGGATGGCATGCAGACTTCCCGAGTGAAGGGCTACATCCCAAGGGCAGGTCTCATATGTGCCTGGAGCCAGAGACAGGCTTGCACCTAAATATAGCAGCAGTGAAAGAGCAGGAGAAGGCAGAAGCCTAAGCTGCTGGCATTGTTACAGCATAAAGATGTCCTGAGGGACACTCAGCAGCCTTTACAGGCACTAGCAGGTGGCAGGAATCTTGTTACTGCCTCCAAGTAGGGGGGACGGTAGAGAAAAATTACATTACTATGTGCTAGGAATTGTGCTAAGTACTTTTCACATCCTTGACTCCTTAATCAGGAGAAAGAGATGGAATTTGAAACAGACAGATGTATTCATGGAGTCAGTGGCAGACATGGTCCCTAAACTTTTATTAAACAGAAAAAGCCATCATACGCCCATGCCTAAAGACAAGTAAAAGTAAACAAATGCCAAGAGGAATGAAAGGTGTTCTCAACAGTAAGCATGTCCAAAATGCTAGAGATGCAATGCACTGAGGTTCATGGCTCACTGCTTGAAAACTGGCATGACATTAGTGCCTGCAGGGCTCAAATCAAAGCTCACAAACCTCTGTTTCTATTCCTACCTACTGAGTTAGATGAAATTGCTATCATTTTTCCCCTGGTGGAACCGGGGATTGAACTCAGGCTCTTGCGCTTGCCAGGCAAGCACTTATTCTACTGAGCTATCTCCCTGGCCCTGAAACTGCCACCATTAAACTACAAAGGGACAATATACAATTTGGATATGAAATGTCCCCCAGAAGCCCTGTTGCTTAAAGGCCTGGCTTCCAGCTGTGGAGTTGCTCTGAGGAAGTGTGGCCATGGGCAGGTTGGCCTTAGTGGAAATCAGGTCCCTGGTGTGCTCCTTGTCCCCATCATCACCCTCACCTGCCTCCTGTCCACCTAAAGTGAGCCAGTCTGTTCCCACACACTCCTCACCACGATCCAAGAGCAATGGATCATGTGGTCATGGACTGAGACTTCTCCAACTGTGAGCCAAAACAGACCTTTCCTGCTTCAAGTTGATCTGCTCTGGTATTTGGTCACAGCAATGGAAAGCTAACACAGACATATATTTTGTAAATTAATTATCCAGTGGACCAACAGGTTCTTTTAAATAGGCTCACACCTCTAAGTCAAGGGCAATTACAATTTGGGTATTAAATTTGCAGAAATAGTAAAATTTAGATCAGAAACTACTCAAATATTGACTGTAAATAGTCAAATATTGACCCACTTTTGAAAAAGGGAGAAAACTCCTGAGTGGTACAACTGATTTAACTCCAGTAACAGAGTGTTAGCTCCTTAGGCAGGAGCTGAGACGGCTCCCTGAAAACGGCTCCAACCTGGAGGCCTGAAGGAGTTTCCAGAGTTGTCTCAGTGATGGCAAGAGACAGAAGCAGTGGCCGCGGACTCAGAACCACCTCTACCCTCAAGGATATTACCTGAGCCAAAAGTCAGTTGCACATGACCTCCTACTGTACAGCAGGGCTGGTCTTCAGAAGACTTCGTAGTATGAGAGAGTAAAAGACAGAAATGAAGACAGGACTAGGATAAATTATAATCAAGATTAGCTGGGATTACTTTATCTTTCAGCAACACTTGCAAATTCCATTTTGTAGTAAAAATTGCAATATAAAATAAGGATTAAGACAAAAAAAGATCCCAGAGATGTTGGGAGCAGTATATGATAGACCCAGTACCAAGAAATAAAACTGAAGCATATGCCACAGCATTAAGAATCCTTACATAACCACTTCTCAGCCTTTTGGCTCAGATGAAGTGAAGAATCCTTCTACAATGCTAAGGTTACCCTTTACTCACAGGCTGCAGGAAGCCAGTGGAAGTTTCCAAGCTGGAAAGCAGCACCAGCAAGGTTGCCAAGTACTGAACACTGATGTGAGTGGTGGGACAGGACTAGTGTGTATCTAGGCGATTACAGGCAAAAGTCGGCCTGCACCAGGCCCAGTGCCAAATGGCAAGCTCAGTGTGAAGGAGGGCTGGAGAGATGGATTCCTGAGAGCTGGTATCTAACTACACATGGGGCAGGGCAGAAGTGGGGTGAGTTTAGTTCAAAGTTTCTAGTTAGAATGACTTCGTAGATGGGTCCTTATTAGCCATGGCAGGAAATACAGTGGGTTGGTGAGATTTCAGAGAAGACTATGGTTTTACTCAAACTCAGTAAAGTCACTTTTGAAAAATCAAATCAGATGAATACTATCAGTATTTCTGCTTCCCAGGAAGGAGTCTTGAGGTTGTAGGTAATAACTGGAAAATTATCTGTTCACTTGATGCCAGGACCCACCCACCCCTCATCCTCCCCAGGACACCCAAGGTAGCTCCAAGATAATCTGAAACCTGAGCAATCACAGAACCAGGTAAGACTGCTTAGGAACTTTGATTTAGGAGAGCAAAAAGGTCAAGTACAGACAAGGAAAATAGGAAGTGGGGAAAAACAGTAAAATGAACTGCAAAGTAAAAGAGCTATAAGAGACCCAGGAGTGAAGGGTATTACAGATGGTAGCTGCAGAAGCCAAAGAGGCACACTGACTACACAGCCATTTTCTTACCAGGCACTGATGAATACTGGTTTCAGACTGTTTCTCAGGTCTAAGTGACTCAACTTGTGTTCGTGAAGTACAGAAACAATCCTGGAATCAAAAGTGCATAAAGTAAATGTAAGGCAGGGCAGATAAGCAGGTGTGGTCTGGAGATGGGGTAGGAACATAAGGAAGCTAGAACCACACCACAGAGAGGCTCAATGTAGAGGGAAAGGGAAGAGCTGGGCGTGCCAGAGACCAACTTCATGTCGCTTAGAATTGTTGGTGCCATCTCTGACCCTTGTCCTCTCTTCCCATCTCAGCTTCCCAAGTGTTGGGATTATGGGGGTGTGCCACCAAGCCTGGCTCAAATGAGTCTCTTAAAGTCCATCCATATCTACTTAACATGTTGCAGTTACTTATTTAAATGTAATCAAAGTTGCTATCTCTAAAAATGTCAGCATTTTCGTTCCTTTTTTGTTTTGTGAGATGCAGTCTCCCTAAATTGCCTAGGATGGCCTTTAACTCGGCCTGCTGCCTCAACCTCCTAAATGAGATTGTATATGTGTCCCCATACTGGCTCAGAAGTTCTCAAAATCAAATTGTGATTTTCCCAGTTAGCCCAATTTGCTGATTATTTTAAGTTGAGATCAGTCTTTTGAATATCAGGATCCCCATTTGTTAAATAAAAGAATTAAACTAATTGGTTTTTTATATCTTCTTCAATTTACAGACTGATATGAAAGTGAAAATCTAGGCCAGAGATGGTAGCACATGGCTATAATTCCAGTACTCAGGAGGTTGAAGCAGGAGGATACCCATGAGTTCAAGGCAAGTGTAGGCTACATAGTGAGTTCAAGACCAGCCTGAACTACACAGTGAGACCCTGTCTCAAAAAAGAAAAGAAAGAAAAAGAAAATCTTAAGTAATCCTTTAGACTAGGGTCACCAAATTATGGCCCAGGTGCTACTACCTGTCTTTATGAATAAAGTTCAACTGGAACCCTCATTCATTTGTGTTGGTTTACATAGCCATAGCCTGTGGCTACTTCCATGCTAAACAGCTGAACAGCTTAGTAAAAGCCACACGGTATGCACTCTGTGGCCATTTTAGGAAGCTCCCCGATTCCTGCTTTAGAGGTTGAGGTATTTCACTTCAGTGTATGTCCCACATATACACATATGAGCATATGCTGTGTGTCTTCCATATAGCAGACACTCCTACTTTCCTGTTCTGTCAGCCTTGGCAACGGCTGGGGTAGATGGGCAGAGATGAGCTTGAATTCCTGGCTCCATGAGGATGATGCTACATGCTCTAACAATCTCACATAATTTTGAAGACCAAAAACGCTGTCTTAATGTGAAAATTACCTACTCAAGTATTGTACTATATATAAAATGGAGCAAAGGTCCTCAAGCTACTTTATCTATAGGAGGTTTCATTGCTTTCATAAACCAAAAATAAGTTGGCATCTGCACTTTTACAATACATTGATCAAAATATTTTTAAGACAGTGGGCTTATTCTATCTTGCTTTCTTTTGGTGAGATAGAAATTTATAAAAGGAATTTTTCAAATTCTTAAAGAATATGCACAGCATGGTTAACAGGGACAGGCATCTAAGCACAACAGATTATGAGAAAAGTGGGTATGGACAATGGATAAAAATGACAATACAGCAAAAAAGTACAAGAGAAACTCTTTTGAAAGAGACAAAAGCTGAGAATTTAATGCATTTTTCAGGACCACAAGTCATGCAGGACAAAATATCTCTGAGCAAAACAGCAGCCTATCAGAATGTCTTATGACAGCTGCACATTACTATCTCCCTACATCAAGGTCAGATCCACATCAACAGGAACTCACCAAAAGAGACATTGAATCACTTTGGTTCACTGGAAGTATCTAAGATCCATTTATTTCAAAGATTTTTACTTCATCTTCCTTTCCAAATGCAGAAATATCCTACTACAGAAAACAGAGCAAAGCAATGTTACATTTACATACAACTATCTTGAAGAACTAGTTGCTACTAGCCCATCCAAAATTTAGGCAACTATTCCTTGACACAAGGACTACAGATACTTCTGAACATTGTCTTGAAAGAGCACTTCCTTTTACTGTGCACTGTTTGGGATCTGACATCACTACAGAGTGGTGGACTGGAAGGCTCTGAGTATTTCCAAAACCTGAATATGTCCATTTCTCTTTAACTATCCTTGTTGGTCTGTTCTTTAAAAGGAGCTTGAGTAAAGTGGAAAACAAAGTAGACAATTAATTTTGACCTACTTTTGATACAAATGATGCCACTCATATCAAAAATAAATTCCACGGCTGGGGAGATAGCTCAGTAGAATAAGTTCTTGCCTGGCAAACGCAAATCCTGAATTCAATCCCCGGTATCGTAGGAGGAAAAAAAAAGGAAAGAAAAGAAATTCCAAGAATTTCCAAAGCTTTCTGATTGGACTTATCAATTATTAAATTATTTGAGCTTCCTGGGCAACAAATTAGAGGCAGAATCAGGATTAGTAATAGGATAGTAATTAGTATTGTCTTATTGCCAAATGTTTAGGAAAGTAAAATATAATTTTTATATGAAAATTACTTTTTTGTAGTTTAAATGTTTTATCTTGTGATTTTTTAGTTTATTTTTTAAAATGATAGATATCAAAGATGAATAAATTATTGTGCAAATAGTTCTTGTCCATTTTCAGAAAGAGTATTAATCTCAATATATTGTATGTGAAGATTCTGCAACTTCTTCAGATTCAAGAGACAAAACCAGCACCAAAGGTTTCCAGACTTACTAACAGAAAGGGTGCCAGTGTTTTAAATTTGTTGGTGCCTGTTGTTTCCTTCTAAATAATACCATCTCTTTCATCTAAATTGTTCATTATTTTGCCTTAATGAAACCCCCAGGGCATCTACAAATATGTCAGCAAGATGAGAAAGGAGGATTTTGCAAGCCAGAAAAGCATAGCACAATATCCATTTTTTTGCTAAGGAAAGAATTCTCTCAGGATGTTCACTATGAATAAAAGGTAGAGAATAGGAAGAAGAAGAACGTGAAAGGTTTATTTTGTCACCTGCCAACTGCTGCTATCAAGCTAAGGCGCTGGAGTTTGTGTGCTACAGAAGCGGGAATCAGTGCCCAGCCGACCTGTCTTCCAGGTGACTGAGGACAAACAAGGTCCTCATCTGAAAGTGCTCCTGACTGCCCAACACTGTTTGGTAGTCAAAGGATAAAACTGAGAGGCTACATTGCAAGCCTCACACAGAATGGTGGCAGGACAAAAAGGCAAGGCCCTTTTGGGCAGCAGGTTGGCAATGTTTTGATAACCATGAAAGCATTCAAATCCTTTAACTCAGTAAATTCCCTCTTCTAGTAATCTATTCCAAGGAGACAGCCAAGGAAGTGAAGCAACCACATACACAGTCTCCTGACCCAGCTATCTGTCAAAGCCAAGTATCACTGCACACATGTGTAAAGCACGGCCGCCATGGATTAGCCCTTCTCTGGGCACCAGGACACCCACTGCTATCCAAGGCGGACAGGGATTGAGCACTGGTAGCTGACCTTCCTAAGAGCAGAAAGATTAGGGTTTTCTCAAGTAACTGAATTTTGGAGTTATTATTGTTTTGGATCCGACTTTTTTCACTTAACATCAGCCAGTGGTTACTATTTTGTTGTTTTAAACAGAACAGTGTCAAAGTCCATTACATTACTGTACTACTTTTCAGAAAAATACAAAAGTGAACAATCTGTCAATTTTTAGTACTGAAAGAGCTGTCCCCATAGGATGGTTTAATCCCAAAAGTTTTGTCTTAGTTCAGCAAGCCTACTTAGACATCATTTATAAGACAGTGTGAGGTCAAGGCCATAGCTGCTCCTGCAAAGGCGCGGGGTGGGAGACTCACTGTCACTCTTCTCCGGCCTGTCTTTTGTTTAGGTATGAATGTAAACCCTTACCTTAAAAATAGAAGAGACCTGCACCTCAGTATTCACAAGCGCCTCCGTGCAGCCCTCTGCACGTATACCTAAAAACTTCACGTACCACAAATACAGCTTCATAAATAACACACCTGTTCTCAAGTACTGAATTTTGGAGTTGTTATTGTTTTGGATCCGACTTTTTTCACTTAACATCACTGACAGAATGGCTCATCTGAACCTCTCGTTTTTCAGGAAAGCACTTCCCTGAAAAACCAAGGGCACACTTACGCGCAAACTGAGGTTCTGATCGCCTTCAGGCGTCCAGTAGAGGCCAACGTTAAGGGAACGCCGAGAACCCGATTTATTTCTTTTTCAGTTTCAAAATTACTGTAATTTTCAAACTGATCCTGGGATTCCACAAAATCCTGTCGAGGACGGCTGGGCAGTTTTCCAGACTCAAGCTTCGCCCCACAGGGTCGGCGCCTCCGCGTCAGGACTCCGCTCCGCCCAGACCTGACGGGACTCCGGGCGAGTGGCTCGAAGGACGCGGCGTCCACTCCGCGCAGGCCGGGGGACGGCGACCTCCGCACCCGCCCGGGGGAGCTGAGGTGGGAGACGCGGGCTGGGAGGACCGGGACGGGGTCTGGCCGCGGCTCCCCGCCACGCCGCGCTCTCCCGGGCCCCTGCTCCGATCCACGCCCGCCTCTCCCGCCGGCCTCCCCTCCTTACCCGAGCGGCGGCCCGGCCAGCGACTCTCCGGGCGGCCTGCGGAGCCGGGGACCCGGGGACTCCGAGCACGCTCTCAGAGGGCGCTAGAGAGCGCCGGGGCGAACTCTGCCCGAGCCCCGCGGCCTCAGGCCGGGCGGCAGCGAGGGGCGGGGCAGGGCGGGGCCTCTCGGGGAGGCTGAACGGAGAACTACAGCTCCCAGCAGGCTCTGCGCGGCCCCCGGTGCCTGCCGGGAGAACGGGGATCCTGCTCGTTGCCTGACGCGGTGGGCACTTCCCAGACCTGATCCTCCCCAGGCTGGGCTTTCTGTGTGAGGAGCGGAGGAGCGGCCCGCCGGCCCGCCGCACCCGGCGCCTCCTGGCTGCGGCGGCAGAGGGGCTGCGGGACGCTGCTCGCGCCCCCTCGGCGCATCACACTGAGGACGCCAGGCCGTCCGGTGAGTGAATCGCCCCGGCAGCTTCGCTGTCACCAGAGGTCGCGGAGGACCCCGAACCTGGGTGGAGTCTGGTTCGCTCCCAGGGAGCAACTCCTGGGAGTTCGACTCCGGGAGGTCGATTTGCCCAGCGCGGATACGACCCGGTTGGCGCCCTCTGGAGCCGGATTTAGGACCGGGGCTTCGGCCTCCGGATGCTAACCTTAAGCCCTGAGCCGTAAACCCGGTCACCATCTGGATGGCGCGAGAGGACAGGTCTGTCCGCTCGGCTGTTCTTGCAGCTGATTTCGAACCACGTGTTTGTTATGAAGCTCAAAAGGTGGAGGTTGACGAGTATCCTTTTCAATGTCACATAAAAATAGTCTCCCAGACACAAAAAGGCATGGGTCGTCCGCATGGCGATGAGCTCAGTCATTTGATCATGCTTCTTTTCCTCAGACTCGCTATTTCTGCTCGGGAAGAATATTTACTTTTCGTTGGAAATTCAGGTTGGAATGGACCCTAGGAACAAAATGAAACGGGCTCTTTCAGAGCTTGCCTGTCACTGTAAGTGTTTTGTGACCTTCAAGTCTTTGCTGTCCAGCTGGAAGTCTGAACTTCAGAGGTCTCCAAATGTGTTAATAGTGGCAAAGCAAGGCGTAGCTGTGAAGGACACTGGCGAGGAAGGGCAGTACTTTTTATCATTGCAGCTTTCTAGAATAAAGTGATGTCCAACAAGTCTCAGTTACTTAGAAGGCACATACTATGTGAAGGCATACTACGTATAACCTTTATACATTTTTAGTCATATGACTGAAAAACAAGATGGGAAAGAACCAACATTTGAGTACCTGCAGTTTGCCAGAAACCTTTATGGGCTCTGCATGCACAGCTCGGTTTAACAGAGCTGTTTGCACTCTGAGGCTTAAAGATTTATGTGGTTATGTAACAAAGAGGAGTGCAAATCTTAGAGCTACCTGGCTTCCAAGTTACAGATCGTCTGAAGTTGCCTACTTTAGATGTTGTACACCTTAAAGGCTGAGATTAAAAAGGGATTTTCAGCATCTTTTCCTAATACTGTTCTCA
>NDGM011073096.1:0-17621 GCA_002564305.1 Octomys mimax
AAAGATTTGTACTAATAGTGTTTGGGCAGGATATCATGTCTGCATTTTGTACTATGAATAACTTCTACAAAGACAACAATATGCGGTGTATTGATTGTTGAAACTGCCCTACTAACCTGTTTTGAAACTGTCTCATGCTATTTGTTTCACAATAAAATTAATAAAAAAAGAAAAAAAATTGAGGGATTTCTGGTGTGCAATTTCCAATTTCTTCTATGCTAGTGTCTCCTTCATTTGTTCTGAGAATGCATTTTTCTCCTTCTCTTTGTCTTATTTCTTTTCTTCTTTTCTTTTCTCTTTTCCTTTCTTTCTTTCTTTTTTTGGGGGGGATTTTAGGGAAGAGTCTACTGGGTGTTCATGGTCTACTGGAATGGACTTCCAGTGATCTGCCTGCAACCCAGGGACGGGGCCGGCATGGCCGGCCTACAGATTGTACTCCTGGCCCCTGCACCTGCTTGCAGGTGCTTTTATCTGCTGAGCTATTTGACCAGCCCCTCCACTGTCCTCTGGCCTTTGGTGTAGAGCCTTGGTAAAGTTATTATTTAAGCACCTACTGAAAGTATAATCCAGAAGAGATTATGTGGTTAAGGCAGTTATAGTTTTGCATGTACAGAACAGCAATTAGGAACACTAAAAATGAGAACAGTAAAAATATTTAGCAGTTGACAAACGTTTATGAATAGTGGGTTTATATTTTAAACCATAACAGCAGACTTTATATCTGTGTAGCTAAACAGATATAAATATAAATTGTTAATTTGTACTTAAATTAGTTCCTCTATGTTCTGATTGATCACCTCCCCTTGATATACGTGGGGTCTTCCCAGCAGACTATTTCACCCAGTTACCTGCTGCGCCTCTCTGAATCAAGAGAAAAAGAGAAAGGATGCTGTCATAGATCAGGGTCTAGCACAGTGTCTCAGCCTATCAGCTCCATATCTACCAAGTTTGAACTCATCCAGCAGTGCTTGGCTTGGGTCTGGCTGCTGTGCTCTGCTTCTTCCTGATGCAACCCATAGAAATGAACCATCTGTGGCCCTATGACAAGATATTCAGCTCCTGGATTAGCTGGGTGGGTCTGACCCTAACCTCTCTGCATGGAATTCTGGTACATGGTTCCACCCCAGGCCTGTTTGCTGGAGGAGGTTCATATAAGTGTATGGATTATCCTACACACAAGTCACACCTGGACACTTCCTGGAAAGGGATCAATGGAACAGGATCCTCTTCATATTCTCAATCTTAAAGTAAGAAAGCTTTCAATGTACTCTATTACAAGTGGGATGGTGGAGTTTGTGTAAATATTCTTTACTAGATTAAGGGATCTCACTAACTACAGACAACCGGAGTTGACTTAAAATTTAGTTTTAATTTTATCAGATAGTTTTCTTTCTTGGGATGACTATGAAATATATTAATATGCTAAATTTGGTTAATGATTTTCAGACAATAAACTGAGCTCACATTTTTTTTCAGGAAAAAAACTACAATAATTTCTTTGTAATATGTTGTTCTTTTAATGAATTACTAAATTAGTTTTCCTAACATTCAAATTGTAATTCCTGTAAATGGGGAACATTTGTCTTCTTTTGGTAGATAGTATGTTCTGTAAAAAATAGTGAGGAAGCATGTGGGCATCTATCTATCTAACTATCTGTCATTTATCTAGCTATCATTTATCTGTCTATCATGTTTCTATCTATTGCCATCTATCTGGGAGAGGTACTTTCTCTAAGCTTGCTTCCGTCTTACTAATGTATTCACTTAAAAGTTTCTTGATATTCTGTAAAAAAATTTTTAGTCACAACTTACAATTTGTCTTCTTATGTTTAAAACATCTGGTATGGTTCATCAAAACCAGATATGCTCCTTAGCTAGTGAAAGTTTAAAATACCATATTTCTTCCTTTGGTAATTGTATTTCTCTAATTGTTTCATTAAAGTCATAAATGCACTGAGTCTGCTTATAAGCTTACTTTTAATGTAGACAAATAAACCTAATATTATAAATCACAATATTTAGGCTGGGTAGATGGCTCAGTGGAATAAGCACTTGCCTGGCAAATGCAAGGGCCTGAGTTCAATCCCCGGTTCTGCCTAAATAAATAAATATCACAATATTGTGAGTAAATGAATTGCAATTATTATTAAATTCTGCAAATTTGACACTTTTTGCATGCATTGATTGTTCCCTCTCCCTCTCTTTTCTCTTTCTCTCTATGTCATTTTCTGTGTCTGTCTCTCTTGTTCTCCTCTTTCATAAATAAATATAGTTAAGGTCAAAAATAATAAAATGTGCTTGAATTGAAAACTGTGTCATTTTGACATCCTCCATGAAGATTTCCCATTATGGATGATGATTGTAAAACTGAATCAGATATGGTCAAAAATCTTTTGAGATTCTGTATGTTTTATATATGTTTTTCTGTACATTTTATATTACTAACCTGAAAGTATTATTGCATTTTCTTTCCAAAACCAGATATTAGAAAGCAAAAATTCTTATTCTTTATTTGAAGTGAATATCTTGCCAGGGATATAGCTCAACAGCACAATGACTGCTTGGCAAATGCAGATCCTGAGTTCAATTCCCAGTACCTAAATGAATAAATAAATAAATAAACAGATATAGTTAGTAATTTTTCATTATTAAGCATTAGATATCACTCTTCCTTTCATATCATACTTGATGTTCAATATGTTTCTTCCTTTAATCTTGCTATTATGAGCCTTTCAAAGTACACGTTCATTCCTTTTGAGCAGTTAGTTTCCCCTTCACAGTATCCATTGTACTTTTTGGATTTATTTCTTATACTAAGGAGACAATATAATGTCTACACATTTGAGTTTGATGTATTTTACTTATATGTATAATCACTAGTTGTATTACTAAATTCTATTAGCTTATTGAAAGGAACAGTTATTGCTTATCTTGTTTGATCAATTTTTCATGCCTATATCTGGTAATCTAAGCAACTACTTTGAAACAATAGGAAATATAACAATTACTGTTAATCTCCTATCATTTTTCTTTGAAATTTTGTAATGTTTTTATTGTTTCTTTATTGTTTTATTACTCCCTTTCAATAATGTAAAATAAAAGTCGAATTTCATAGCTTTCTGAAAACTTTCTTGAGAATTTCTTAGCATGACTGAGATATCTTCCAGTTTGCAAATTTTGCTTCCTTTCTTGCTATTAATTTCTTAAAATTATTAATGATTAGTTTGGATTTTCATTATTATAAATTGAATTAATATTTTTAAATTTTTCACACATTTCTATTAATGCTAATTTAATAATCAATTGCCCATTCATATACTGCATATTAATGACTGCTTTTCTAATCTTTATATGCTTTTCTACTAAGACATTTTTATCACATTTTTCAAATCGTTTTTCTGGTTTTCCCTCTCATATTCACAGACTTTGTGTTTTTTACTCGTTTGTCATGAAAAAGAGAGCAGGTCTATTCTATCACAAAACAATACCCAAACCAAAATCACAAGAAACATTGCCCATGCCTCAGGACAACAAGAAACCCTTGAGATATTTATGGGACAACTTGAAGATATCTTTCATTTCAGAATATTTCTTTTCACTTGCTGAATGGCTTCATGATTCACTGCAATATTGAATGTGAACTTCTGCACTGACTATTCTCTAAATTGTGCGCCCGTACTTTGCCAAGCTATCGTGATGATAACTTGTTCAATTAATTATCTCAGCTAAAATCTTTTTTTAATTTGCTCCATGTGCTTCCCATGCCAGGTTAGTCAGTAAGTTTATTGCTTCATCGCGTTTTAAATCTCATCATATCAGTAAATGATTACTAAACTAAAGGGGATAATGATTAAATTCAATTGTCTACCTAAAACTAACTGGTTGCTTCCCAACTATGAAACAGTACATTTTTAAAATTACCTTAAAAAACGTTTACTTTATCATGAAGTTTCCTTAAATCTTAAACCACAATGTTAAATCTTCTTAAGTAAATAAAAAGTAGAATACACTGGTTTCATTTCATCTTTGTGTGGCTCAAATATTATGCACAGATAGTATGAAATAGAATGTCACAAAGATATAATATTAAGTAAAATTGTATCATTATAATTTATTTAAAATTAATTTGTTTCACTATGTCTGTATCTTTTAAATATCCATGGTTTTATTAATGGTGTACTTCAATAATGCTTTTTTAAATTAAATAGGAATTATCATTATTACTTTGAGCTATAATAGATATTCATTATTATCTGAATGCCTATAATCAATGATTGAGTACTTGGCCAATTACTATATATTATTGTCACTTTTTAAAAATGTATATGTTAATATTTACAAAATAATATTTAATGTAATTAATTTTTATTAAGACTTGATTATTTTACTATTTAACTTTCACTTATTTCACACTTTTTTCTTTTCCTTCCTCCTTTCATACGTTATATTGTCTTCATCAAATAACTTAAAATGATTATTCAATTTCCTTCCTTGTTCCTGAAAATTTAAATTATGTTTTTAGCATAGACTTCAATTAAAATATTTTGCTTCAGCATTTCATATAATGGAAGATTTTTTCAAACTTTTTTTCTTCTGGTATATTAAAATCTATGTATTTAACTCATCAGTTTGTAAATGATTGAAAATAAGCTTACTCTTCATTGTGCTGTACAATATGATATTTTGTATTTTTGCACATTTTTGTATTTAAAATAAGACATTTTTGCAGGGGCCCTAGCTCAGGCTTCCTTAAGGACAAATCTGGTGCAGCTTCTGGAGCTGGCGATCTAACTGTGGTCCCCTGCACCTGACTGAGTTTGCCCAAGCAAGCACTTTAAACAACTGAGCTATCTCGCAAGCCCCCTTTGTATTTAAAAGAAATATTCTGATTCACAATAGTCAGTTGGCAGAGTTCTATCCCTGCTTTTACTAAGTAGTTATATTAATTCTGAATAATATTTTAAAATGAGAAGTATTTTCATATATTTATTATCTAGTCTATGTATTTTAATATTTTCTCATCTTGTATTTTAGAATTTTTTAAAGTAGTTTCTTGTGTGGTTATTTGTGTTTATCTTGCTTGAAGTCTATTAAACATTTTAGATTCTTTGTTCATTTTGTGACATGTTTACTTTTTTACATGTATTAAAGTAATTTTTTGTTCTCTGTTGAATCTCTCCTTTTGGAATTGTACTGTGATTATGTAAATCTACCTAATATGCACTATGGGTTACTGAGCATTACTTCATATACTTTTATTACTTTTCTCCCCTTTCATCAGACATCCACCTTTCTACTTATGTATCCACAACACAAATATGAGTCATTTACTTCCAAAATCTGGGATTACAGCTCTTGCAGCACTCAAATCACGGATGTTTCCCACTTCAACTTTCCATACATTATCTTCAACTAACTTATTAAATATAAATGCACTCTCAAAATGCATTGAGAAATTGTAGAATAAGCAAGACACATAGAAAAAATAATTTAAAGCTATTGCTTACCATGCAAACTATCTTCAGGAGACATTACCACCTGTCAAGGCAACAGATTGTAGTTGTAAAAGCAACACTGTACCTGGATTTTATCATGATTGTGCTGGGCATCTCTACACTGTGTGGAGAAAAAAAAATTCATATCAAAAAATGTGTGTATTTTTATGCTCCCTGTAAGCAGCACACATAACTTTATAACACAGAGAACACAAGATGTAAATAAGGACTTTCACAGAAAATTGTGGCTCTCACTTTCTCACATATCCTCCAATTAATAAACTTTCCAACTCTTATAGCACAGTGATCCTGCTGCTCTAAATAACTCACTCAAAGAGGAATGCATCTCTATCTTCTAAAACATGGCTTATCTATTTTTATTAAAAGAAAATCTTTGCTTTCACAGAGTTGGTATTTCTGGTTGCATCCATTTACCAATGGAAAACTCAAATTTACATTTTTTGAAGCTAAATAATACTCTATCTTGCAAAAAAATAATATCTTTCTTATCCATTCTTCAGTTGTTGAACATCATGATTGTTTCCAGGGCTTAGCTATAACAAATCGCTCTGCTATAAACATCTGTGCACATATATCACTCTGGCATGACGTTTTCATAACATACTCTAAAGTAAAATAAATTAGACCTAGATATGCAAGCATTGTATTGTCTTCTTAGTGTGAGAACCTGAAGAAGTGGAATCTGAAGGATACACTACATAGTGCGAAAAGGGAATGAACTTGTTCAAAAGGAAAGAAGTATACTGAAAAGAAGGACAGAAATGGGAGAGGGGGTAAGAAATATATCTATGTACATAAGCAGGATGATTTTGAAAATTGTGTGCTTCTTTTGGTCTATGCAAAGAAACAGTTAATGCTTTAATTTGCTGTGTCTCCTTTTTTCAATTATTTCTCCTTCTCTTCTTAAATTTTGTACTTTTCTTTCTTTTTCCCTTTTTTCTTCCAATTTCACATGCATATATCAAGTAACATGAGTAACTAGTTGGAAGACAACAGTATGTATTACGACAAGTACTGTGGAATTCATATCACTTTGTTAAGTGAAAATCTGTCACACTTGTAACTTTTTGGGCTTTAATTCTAATTTGTACTCTTTTTATAAAAACAACAAAGTAGGTACTTCTGGATACATTTTTCTTAATTTTTAACAAGCCAGATATGATAAAGTTTTTACTTTTTTTCCTTTTAATGCTACAGATTCCACAGTTTACAAATTTACTTGATGATCAGCATCTAAGCCCTTTAGAATTAAAATTGTTATTTAAATTATATCCGTTATACATATATTTATCTATTTATTTATTGTATTTTTAGAAAGGATCTACAGGGTAGTTAAAGTCTCACTGTTAGATTGGATTCATAGTGATCCACCTGTTTACAGTCCTCCAAGAGCTGGGATGACAGGCACCTGCAACCACGCCCAGTCTCTATTGCCGCCTCAGCGTGCCTGGTGGGGAGGCACAGCCAGCCTGGAGATCAAACCCTAGGACCTGCACCTGCTTGCATGCACTTTAATCCACTGAGGTATTTGTCCAGTCCTTCTCTGTTATATATTTAAATTATATATTTTTGAATTGACCTGTGTAAAATTTACTATATTGATGAATAGATTATTAATTTAGTTCCCAAATGAATCACATTTTTTCATAACTGAAATGACAAAAATGAGCAAAAAGATATATTACCTTTTGTGCTTTCTATTAGAATACAATGCACATGGAATAAAATCTGTAATCTGAGGTCAAATCCAGATATAAACAGTTAACCTAAGGTGGAATAATTTAGGAAAAAGCCACATTGATGCATAACAATAAAGAAAAAAATCAGACATGTTTTTCTTGAAAGAAATTCTGAGATAAAAAGAAAGGAATACTTTTAGTTATTCCTTTTGAGTTCAACGCTGAAAGACGCATGGTTATTGTTATTATTTAATATTTTTGTTATACTGTAAGAATATAATTGAAGTCCGTAAATAAAATCTAGGGTATGATTATGTGTGGAATTTTTGGGGAACTGATATTAACAAATATCTTCTACTTGGAAAATTTAACACTATCGGGTATAAATTATTACTCACAATATGGCTTTTTAGTTACATTTTCCAAATAGATACTTAGGTTGTCTTTCTACAAGTTCAGACTTTAATGACAATTTTGAGACTGAAAGCCTTCACCTGAACTTTTTGTTTCTCTGAATCAATGGTATCCTATTAAGATAACTACTTCAGAATGCTGTGAATGAATGAGAGTTCTTTATTTTTCCCAGTACTTCAATAAGCAATATTTATATGGAAAGTAAGTCTTGAAATGCTTTATTTCAAATTTCTATAAAAATTTCTAAGTACTTTTACTTTTTATATTTTCTAAACAACATTTTTCTTCTCTGATGACTTTCATATATTAAACATTGTGTAACAGTATACTGGTTTTTAGGTCAGTTCTGTGGGCTTTATTTTTATTTCCTATAATTAGTTAGACTATACTAAATAGCCATTCCAACAGGTACAAATCAGATAAGGATTTCTTTGCAGCTAAAGAGTAGAAAAAGAAAATCTTAATGGAAAACTAGTAGGAAACTTCTGGCAACCTGTAGTGACGTGCTTCAGTAGATGTCACAATATGGCAGCAAGCGCGCCAACAGGGGTAGTAGTAGCAGCCAACATGACATGTCTTCTTGTACTAAATTTGGTTTAATAAGTGGTGGTGATTAATATATTGTGACAACTTGAGGGATCAGAAGCTTACCTGGATGGTCTCAGGCTCAGTGACTCCATGCCCTAGGGTGTGGAGGCCCGTCCCCTGATGCATGGAAAACGTAACTCTAGGGTGGGAAGTGTCCGCCCTAGAGTGACTCTACACTTAAAGGGCATAAAAGGGGTTAAGGAAGGCTTCAGTGCATCCCAGTTCCTTGGAGGAGCTCTGGTCTTGGCAGTCAGTGTGGAAGCAAGAGACAGAGGCTTGTTAGACACCATAGCTGCTACTCTTCTGCTCTTCATAGCTGCTACTCTACTGCCACCATGAACTGCTCCCATCTACCTTGGAGGTAGAAGTGTATGTCCTGAAACCTCCACTAACGGTGAACTAAAGAAACCTTTCCTTTCTTTATTTTGGGTGTTGGTACTTTGTCCTAGCAGCAGGAGAAAAGTAACTTAGACATAAATAGACCCTGGCCTAGTAAGCCTATCCCAACTCTTCATAAGTTTCCTGACAAAAGCAGAAAACAGGACACATCTTTGTCCACATCTCTAACATCAATATAAAGTACTTACTATGATCTTGGTACCTCTAGAGAAGGGTAAAATCAGAATATGCTTGAAGTGTTCAGATAAAAAAGTAAAAGGTAAAGCAATCGCAGTCACAGAGTACCTAATTGCTAAATCTGAATTGAATGACTCGTTGAGAAAAGAGATGTAACTAAATTTAAAAAGTTGTCTTGATAATAATTGTAAATGACAAGTTGATGACACAAAGTGTCAATTTTAGCAAAATATGAGGACTCTATAATTTAAAGGAAAATATCAATTAGTTACAATCCTGAGATTAACCATGCATTATAGTTATATGAAAGTGTCAGACTTTCTTCAATAAAAGTGTTTCAAGAAACAGGTATGCATTTTATTTATTTATCTTTTATTTTATGTATTTGGTACAGGGTCTCATCATGCAGCAGCTTAGACTCATAGTGATCCTCCTGATTTCAACCTCACCCACCATGGGATTACTGCCTTGGGATTACAGGCTGTGTCACCATGCCAGAACATGGTTGCCAGCTCAGTCTGCCTGAGGAGTGTGGATAGCCTGGCATCTGGGACCAAGAACTGAACCCTGATCCCAGACTAAAGCAGGCACTTAGTCCTCTGAGCTATTTTGCTGGCCCTCAGTTGTGAGTTTTAAAGATGGAAAATTATGAATAGAAAGTATGAAAATAAGACAGAAGTTAAATTAAAGGAAAGTTAGAAAGTATAGACTTGAAAATAAGATGACAAAAATAAAAATTCTCACTGACTGAACTTACATATGGAAACTGATGGCAGAGAAAAGCATGGGTGATTTTAAAGACTAAAAATAAAATGTACTCAATGAGCAAAGAAGAGAAAATGCAAAAAAACACATAAAAATCCCTCACGGATATAAAAACAAAATGTGTACAAATTGCATTATTAAACATCCAAAACAAGAGAAAAAACAAAATAATATCAAATATATTTTTTCTGAAGAAACTTTGGAAACTTCTTAATGTCACAGAAGAATAAAATCAAAGTATTTCAAACTGTAAATCTCAAATCACACAAATCCATGTCAAGAAGAATAACAGTTAAACTATAGAAACTTAAAGACAAAAATATCATAAAAGTAGTAAAGATAAATGATGCACTGTTCATGAAAAGCACTATATTCAGTGAAAGTAGATTATTATTTGAAGGTTGAAGATCATAAAAAGTGACACATTTTCAAATAGTAAAGTAATAAAGTCAAGTTTAAAAATCACATCTCAAATAAAATGGTATATATACTCTATATATTCTAAATCCATGTAAGTTAAAGTAAAATTTAATTAATGATTCAAGTTACAAAATATAAGTAAAAGAAGCTTTCATTCCACAAAGAATCAGATGGAAGAATAAATTGATGTTGAAAAGTACATAAAATATATTAGTAAAATGGTAAATAATGGAATATGGTCTTTAAATGGTATTTCAAATTTGCATTATATTTACAGTTCTATTTGATGTAGAACTTACTAAAATGGAAATGAAGTATCTATACTTTTGTAAAATTGGTAAGACATTAAAATAATGTCATAGATATAGATATGGGTATAGATATTATCAACAAACATAGACATATAAAATATATGTCAATCATAAAATAAAATATCCAAATGAGTATAATCTGACAATACAAGTCTAAAATATTCAAGTCCCTCAACCGACATGCAGTACAAAAGAACCAGAAAAAAAATAAGAAATCGTGGATACTGTAGTGGTAGAGCTCTTGCCAAGAATGCTCAATTCTTTGAGTTTAATCCCTGGCACCATAGTAATAATGTCAGTTTAAAACATGAAGATTACTTTAAATATCAATGTGTGAAGACAGGAATTTAAAGACAGATATTGTTAAAATGGACTAAATAATAACAATAAAATACATTCTGTGCACTGGAGACACTTGAGGCTTAGTGATGTAGATTTTGAAGTAATTAAATATTGAAAGTGCTGTATATTCAGAAGTTATTTTTCTACAATAGCATGAGTATGTGTAATGATATTAGAAATTAAGCTTTCATAGTTGAGAGTGTGGATTGGGATCCTGTGGCAGAACTCCATAGAAAGGCTAGGGATGAGACCAAGGGAGCTAAACCAGGAGCACAACATCTAGCCTGCAGGGCACAGTGGGTTCACTTCCACAGGCCGCAGAAGGAAGAAGCTGAGCACAGCAGCCAGACCGAAGCCAGGCCCAGATGACTGAGTTCGAGCTCAGTAGATCCTGACCTGCTGAGCTGAGGAGTACTGCTAGTTTCTGTGGGGCCCAGATCTAGCCCCAAATTTATGAGAGCATCCTCTCATGACAGAGGTGGCAACTGGTAACTGGGGTGAATTAGTCAGCCTTGAAGACTCCATGTATATTAAGGGGAGGTGACCAGACAGAATTTAGGATAACTAATTTAAATACAAATTCTCCATTTAATATCTGCTTAGCTATACAGTCATAATGTTTGCTCTTATGGTCTAAAATGCAAACCCATTAATTACAAAAGTTTGTTGATTGCTAAATCTCACTACCAATTATTGTTGCTAATTGTATACCTGTAAATGAAAAACTTTATCTGCCTAAACCATATCATCTCTCTTGGGTGATACTGCCATAAGAAACTTGGGTAATAACATCAAAAAAAGTCCTACACCTAAGGACAAAGGACAGTGCCAAATATAAGACAATATCTAACTCTCAATAAAGAGGGCAAACCTTGGGACACAAAAAACAAGAATGTCAGACACAGAAGAGATACCTAAAGAACAGACTGGCTCTGATCACAGTGATACAGCTAACTACTATGAAAATCTATTTTTTTTCACGAAATATGTCACAGAAATCAAAATAAAATGTTCTCTCTTAAATACAAAATGACAAAGAGAATGAGCAAAATCCATACTCAGAGCTCACGCCCATGCACAAGAAACACAAGAGACAGTAACAGAGAAGAAACTGGAATTTACACGCCTATAATCTCTGACATAATAGCATCTGAGATAAAGAAACAACTGCAGAATGCTATAGAGCAAATCAGATCAGAAATAATCTCCCAAGTAAAAAAAAGAAATAATGATAATGAAAGAATTATTAAGTGTTTCTGAAGAAGACTCCGATTTAAAGAAAAAACAAAAACAGGAGAACAGAGAAATGAGGGATACCTTCAATGAGAAATATAGAAAAGAAATAGAAGGCATGAACCAGATTCAAAGAGATCCATTAAAAGTTGACAAAACCATCTGAGTGAAAGTGAAGATAGACTTTCCGATCTTAAAGACATTGTGGCCACCAGTGAAACAGTAAGAAAAGATCGCTTAAAACAACTAAAATCCAAGAAATAATAATTAAACAGCAACAAAACGGTGCAAAGATGAACAGCATAAGCCTAGTAGGCACCAATGATAAAGGAGGAGTAAACACAAATGATATAAAAAGAATATAGGAAGAAGTAAGAGCAGTAAACTCCCCAAAAATGGGGAAACAATCTGAAATTCAGGTTACCAGGGCATATAGGTAGCCAAATAACATCAACTCAATTAAAACCACACCCACATATAATAATTAAGATCCCAAAAATCACAAAAAGAGTATACTAAAAGGCACTAGAGTAAAGAAATAGGTCATATTTAAAGGAAAACCTATCAGAATAATGGTAGCTTTCTCCTCACAAGCCATGAAGTCAGGAAAAGAATGGAATGAAGCACTTCAGGTCATATAAGAAAACAAATTCCAACCCAGACTGACATACCCTTTAAAACTCACTTTCAAGTTTAATAAAGAAGTGAAATACTTTCAAGACAAAGAACAACTAAAAATTTCAAGACAACCAAGTCTCCCCTACACAGAGTACCAAAAGATATTCTAGAAAGGGATCGAAATGACCACAACTCCAAGAATGTGAATGTAAAGAACCCAGAAAATAAGGCAAACAATTGAATACAGGAAAAATGTAGGCAATCAATGCAAGGAAATTAACATGTCAAACATAAGTCAATCTATATCAATTATAACTATAAATGTAAATGGTCTCCATTCACCAATTAAAACAGATAGACTGGCAGAGTAGAGTAATAAAATCCAACAACACACTGTATAGAAGAAGCACATTTAAATCATAAAAAAATTCATAGGCTGAAAGGCAAAGGATGAAAAACAATGCTACATCCCCCAGGACCATGCTTTTTAGGGGAAAAATAAAGAGGAAGAGGTAACAGTCATAAATATGCATGCACCAAATATGAGAGCACCCAACTCTAAACAAATTTTAATGGACATGAAAAATCTAATATCTAATACCACGGTGTTAGGGGGATCTTAATACCTAGACCTTTAAAACAATAGACTTACTGGACATATACAGAGTGTTCAACCAAGAATACACATCAGAAAAAAGCAGGGGTAGCAATCCTGTTCACAGACAGTCTGAACTTCAAAACAAGAATGATAAAACAAAATGAAAAAGGCCACTATATACTTTGTAGGAATATATCAGAATACACATTCTTTTAACATCAGAATACACATTCTTTTAACATCAGAATTCACATTCTTTTCAGATGCACATGGAACATTTTCTAAAATAGATCACATAGTAGTCCATAGGTCATACTTAAGTATATGCAAGAAAACAGAAATTACCCCATGCACATTATCTGACCACAAAGCAATGAAACTTGAAATAAATGACAAAAGAAACCACTAATCCCCTTAAAGATAAGGAAATTAAAGAACACCCTCTGCAGCAATCAATGGGTTACAGATGAAATTAAACAATGTCAGGGCCAGAGTGATGGCTCAGTGGAATAAACGCTTCCCTGGCAAACTCAAGGGCCTAAGTTCAATCCTGGGTCCCACCAAAATAAATAAATAAACAAACAAACAAACAAATAAATAAATAAATAAGAAAGAAAGAAATTAAACAATGTCTACAAGTCAACAAAAATTCAAGCACAACTTATTGGAATTTTTGCAGTACAATTAAAGCAGAATTTCCTAGAGGGAAATTTATAGTGGTGAACCCATTCATTCAGAAAACAGAATGAGAACAAATAAATACCCTAATGCTGTATCTCAAAAAGAGAAAGAAGAAAAAAGAAGAGCAAATGAACTCCAAAGCATAAAGACAGGAGGAAATGAAAAAGATTAGAGCTGAAATTAATGCAATTGAGACAAAGAAAACAATACGAACAATTAATCAATAAAAACCTGGTTCTTTGAAAGATTAAATAAAATTGATAAATTCCTACCTAACCTCATCAAAAAGAGGAAAGAAAACTCAAATTCAAGGAATAAGGACTGAAAAGGGCAAAATAACTACAGACACTCTGGAAATTCAAAAGATTGTCAATAACTACTTTGAAAATCTTTACTGTCATAGAATCAATGACAGAAATGGACAGATTGATAGGTAAAAATTAATAAAACTGAATCAAGAAGAAGTGTAAGAACTCAAAAGAAGAAATAAAAATTGAAAGGTATGACACAGTGAAGTGGAAAACTAGAGTTTAAGGATTAAACAATGAAGAGAGCAAGGAGAAAAGTTAAGAAACAGGGCAGGGCCACAACCATGCACTTATATAAACAAGATGGTTAAGACAATGGTCCTAATAATCTTATCTATTATTGCTATAATCTCTTTAAAGTAAATGTTTGTAAAGAAAAAGAAAGTTAATAAAAGAAAACAAGAGACAAGAAAAAAAAAATCACAGGACTGTCCTGCTACAATATTGTATATGGCTTAATTTCTAAATTTCTGTGTAAAAATGTGTCATATTTTGTGAGATTTTATGTTTTGTTTTTTCACATTCTGTAGGGATATAAATTTTATAATATCTGTCATTGTTGGTAAATAGCTGTTTCATGTTATGTCTAAGGTGCTTGACATATAGACTGATAGTGATGTTAATTCCAACTGCCTTTACTACAGGACATTATCGTCATTAAACTTCTCTTTGGATGTTTAACATCTAAAGTTTACAGATCAAACATTAGAGAAATAGAGGGGCTATGAGGATTGCCAAAATCTTGGCCCTCGCTCTTCAAGGTCAGTAAGGAATTAGGACAGAAGAGAACCTCTGCTGTGACATCCTGTAACTCAATGGTGTCCAAAGTTTTCTCATCAAGGAGATTATGGCACTACAGAGGAAAGTAACTGATGATTTACAATGTGCTTAAGGAGAGTCACCTAGAGAGAAAACATTGTCTCAGGCTCTCACAGAGAGCAAAATGGTCAAACAATGGCCATGACTCATCCAGATGACTGACACTGATAAAAGACCCACAAGTACTGTACATGGTTCCAGCGTAAATCCAGAAGGCATTAGACTGACCTTGTCAGATAGAAAAAGTTAGATTTTGAGTTACATAGGCCTTGCTTTAGCTTCGTCTTAACCATCCAGCAGAAAAGTGTAACCACGAGACATAAAAGTAAAGCTATACTAATATGCTGAGCTGTAAAATGTTCACATCAACAACTTCAGACATTTGCCATTTGTGTTTATCAATGTACTACTATTATGTAATATTGGGCTACATTGGGTTATTTTTCTGAAATTCAGGTACTTAGTCTTTGGTCTGGCATCAAGTATGGAAAAGTCCTTTAAAGACTTATCCAAATACAACTTTTATAACAACAATGAAACACCCATCTCTGACAAAATAAAACAAAAAATGGGGTTTCAATAAGTGAACATTTTTTTCTTCTGTGTGTGAAAAAAATATATATGTATATACAAAATAGTTAGGATAGATATACAGCCACTTTTCCTTAGTTCATGGAGAGGAAACTTGTGTACTAATATTGTTTAGATAAGACATCATGTCTTCATCTATCCTCTGAATAACTACTAGAAAGACAAGAACAGGCAATGCATTAATTATTGTAACTGTCATACTAACCTGTCTTTAAACTGTTTCATTGTTATTTTATCTTTTTTCACATTAAAATGAAAAAATAGATAATATAGCAACCATTGCTAATTAGCTATCCCTGTTTTGAAAATGTGTAACATGTGCATTGTGGTATGTTATCCTGTTTCTGTCATTTGTACTTTTTTTTTTTTGCTTGTGTTTTCACTCTTCAAATTAAAATGTTTTTAAAAATGGTGCTGGAAAAACTGGCTTTCCACATCCCAAAAATTAAAGCTAGTTCTGGGTCTAACCATGCACTAAGGTCATTAAAGATCTATACATTAACACAAGCAGTAAATCCACTGGAAGAGAAAGTAGGTGGAAATCTTGAAGACATTAAGAATAGGCAGCCAGTTTATGAACAAAAACCAAACTGCATGGAAGTACTTCAAGGACTTGACAACTGCAATCTAATCTTATTAATAAATTTCTGCATTTCAGAATAAATCTAGGGCCGTCCAGATAGGTCAGTGGACTCAGTGGAACCAGGGTTAGATCCCCAGGAACCAGGAACCTGGTCACAGGAACCAAGGTTTGATCTCCAGCGTGTTGTACTGGCCCTGCACTAGGCCTGCTGAGAGGGAGACTGATGTGGTGGCACGTGCCTGTAATCACAGTGCTTGGGAGGATGAATACATGAGGATTTTTCTGAGTTAGTCCTATGTAGTGACACCCTGTAGACACAGTACTAAATACATAAAAAAAAAGAAGGGGCTGGGGAGATGGTTCAGTAGAATAAGTGCTTCCCCAGCAAGCACAAGGGCCTGAGTTCAATCCCCAGTTCTGAAAAAAAAGAAAAATCTAACAAAGTGAAAAGTCAACCCACAAATTTGGAAAAAATTCTCTACCAATAATCACTTGGACAAAGATCTTCTAGCTGGAATATATAACGAACTAAAAAAAAAAATTGAGTGCTCAAAATTTAAAGACCCAATCTAGAAATGGGCATCTGAGATGAACACACACTTCTCAGAGAATGAAATACAAGAAGAAAATAAATACATGAAAAAATGCTCCACATCACTAGCTATTCATGAAATACAAATTAAAACAACACTGAGATACCATCTCACTCCAAAAAGAATGGCTATCATAAAGAAAGTAACTAATAACAAATTCTGGAGAGGCTGCATGGCTAAAGAAATCTCCACTGCTGTTGGGAATGTAGACTGGTGCAACTACTATGGAAATTAACGTGGAAACTCCTAAAAAAAGTAGGATTTAAAATCCTGTTCAATCCAGCTATTCCCCCTCTGAGTATTTTCCCAAAAGAACTGAAAACTTCATGCCATAGTGATATATGTACACCCGTGTTTATCGCACAGGTGTTTATAGCATGGGTTTGTCATAGCCAAACCTTGGAAGCAACAAAAATGTCCTAAGGAATGAACAAAAAAGATGTGGTATTTTTATATGATGGAGTATTACTCCACTATAAAGAAAGCCAAACTTGGAACCTTCATAGGTAAGTGGATGCAACTAGCAGCTGGTTATACTTGTAAGTGAAGTAAACCAGACCCACATGTGTAAATATCATATTATCTCATTGTGTAAGAACCTGAACAAAACATCTGAAAGGTATAACAGATACAGTAAAATGGAAAGAAATGTAACTTAAAGATTAAACAATGAAGAGGAGAGAAAAGATAACAGAGGAAGAAAGATAGGGTGCATGTGCATGCAAGTATATATACAAGATGGCTGAGATGATTGTGCTAAGAATTTCCATCAGTTTTTTGAAAACAGCAGTTAGTGTGTAGTGTTTCACCTTGACTAACACTGTATGCTAAAGTCTGTGAACTAAACAACTACATTGAGAATGGCAATATGTAATAAAAAATCATAGTTGGATACCTATCATCTTGGTCTTCTAAATGTGTACCATTTCTTTTTTTTAAACATTTATTTATTTATTTATTTAGAGAGACAGAGAGAGAGAGAGAGA
>NDGM011073101.1:0-13041 GCA_002564305.1 Octomys mimax
TGATGATGATGATGATGATGATGATGATGATGATGATGATGATGATGATGTCTTCATACATTTGGTCTTTTCAGAGTTTCACCACGCAGCTCAGACCTGTGGTGATCCTCCTGCTTTCAGCCTCTCCAGTGCTGCGATTACAGGCGTGCGCCACCACGCTTGGACTCTGGTTGGCTCAGCGGGCCATGAGTAGCGCCGGGGATCCAACAACAGTCACTACGCTTGCCTAGGCAGGCCCATTAACCCACTGAGCTTATCTCGCCGGCCCCACAAAGTATATTCTTCCCGCCGCTTGTTTCACAGAACGGTGAGACCGCAGAGGTCCGTGTGGTCTTCTTCACCAGAGCTGCGCATGCGCCAGCTTTTCTCCTGCTCAAGATGAGCAGGATGAGATCCCTTTTTCTCTCCCTTTTCAATTTATGCTTTTTTGGTGTAGAGACAAGAAGAATTGGGAGAAGAAGCAGGAGGAGGAGGGGGAGGTGAAGAAGAAATTGGAACTGCCACTTACCAGCACGCAGATGCCTCTCTACTGAATGCATCATTTATTTATTTATTTATTTTCATTATTTTAGTAAAGTTCTACAGAGCCTGCAGGGTCCACAGGGTCTTACTATGTAGATTGGACTCGTAGTGATTCTCCTGTTTTCAGCATCCCAAGTGCTGGGATTACGGGTGCGCGTCACCAGGCCTAGTCTCCATCGCTGTCTCAGCACACCCTGTGGGCAGGTCCAGTCCAGCGCTCTGGGGCTGGAACCCCGGCCGCTGCGTTTTGCCTAAACAGGAACTTTAATCCACTGAGCTATTTAGCCAGCCCTTGAAATCATCAATTGTTTGATGACAAACATTACTGTAGATCTCCAGTGCACTCATTTAATTACTCACGAGTTGTGCAGTATTCTCTAGTCTTTTTTTATTGCATGTACCTTTAAGATATCCATCTAAAATTCAAACACTGTTACAGCATAGCCCTAGTGGTCTTTGAAAAGCAAATAGAGAGAAAATAGTGATGCGGAAGAGGAATAATACCAAAGATAAATGTCAGTGTCAAAATGGCCAAGCAAACAAGTAAGCAAGCAAAGGCGATAGAAAAGGTTCAAATTCAGATCAAGGTAGTCTTTATTCAAAACCGGCGCAGTCAATCCATCAGTCAGCGACTTGCCTCGGACCAGGTTCGTACCAGGGAAATACTTATTTCATTTAGAGAAAAAGTGACCATTTGCTTGTGCTAGAGAGGAGACAAGTGAAATATAGCAGACCATTTTCCTAAAATCCTCTCACTAGGAAATCAGCATAAAGATCAATTGTTTTATTCGCCTGACAATTTTTAATTCATATGTAATACTTGGACTTATTAGGAGTATATTCATATAACACACACTGAAGAATTCTGGATGAAATTTCTTCTCTGTTTATCATGTTTTTTATATTTGGGAAATTGGAGTTGTTTTTTCCTAGGTATTCATTAAATTGATAATATTGTCCTTGGAATTATATTTACTCCACAGTGTTGCAGCTCAGAATAACTAACTCCTCTCTAATTGAGTTATGATACCTGTGGCCCATGATCCTCTCATCCTGCTCTTCTCCTTCTCATCTTCCAATGCCATTACTTTGCACTTAATTCGCATTTGCAACCACATGAAAGAGATCATAGGGCATTTGTCTTTTTCTGATTTATTTCACTTAAAAAAATAATGTTCTTCAGCCTTACACATTGCACTTCAAGTGACAGAATTTTATTGTTTATAATGACTGACCAATACACAACCGGGGCAACATCTGAGTCACTTTCCTATCATTTGGACAGGGATTTGATAGGTGTAACTTGAAGGAGAGGCTTAATTTGCCACAAAATTTCATTTCATCTACGTTGGGCTGTGAGGCAGAAACAGGATGGCTGACGAAAAGACGTTTAAGGAACTTAAAAACAGAGACATATGGGAGGCACGTAGGGCAAGAATGCTTTCTCTGGTCACTTGCCCAGTGACCACCCTGGGACCAAGATCCTCCTCCTAGAAGTGCGGTCACCATTGAGCTCTATATCAGGAAAGCTCAGTGATGAGCGTAAGGGCCTCTGTGAATCACTGTGCACTCGTAGGAGAAGGAGGAAGAAGGTGTTCTAGGTCAAACCCATTGCAGCAGCTTAGTATGATTTCACCATAAAAACACAAGTGAAGCTGCAGCTCAGTGGCCTCAGCTTCAACCTCAGGTACTTAGGAAAATCAATACACTGTAGAAGAAGAAGTACCCATATTACATGCATAGCACCAAAGTGTGCTTACTTTCCTCTGGGTGATTTATTTCTCTGTTTGTTTCTGTTCATCCATGATTTTATAGATAATAATGTTAGGTAAATATACAAAAAGAAAATCATGCATTCCATAGCATCATAACTTATCAATAATTTGTAAAGGAGGCATAATTGTAGCAACAGAATTTTTGACTGAAGAGTATATAGGATACCTAGAATATCATTGAGAAAACATGTATTTTTGAAGTCAGACATATTAATTGTGTGGTTGCATGGATTTTCTTCTCTCAGATTCTTATTTTTTTCTCAATTTGATATAGTCCTAATTTGATTACATGAATCTGATGCACTAAAATGAACAATGCTACTAATTACTTCAAAGACATCTAAGTAACTGAAAATATTTTAATAGTTTAGTAATTTTCTTTTATGACTATTGAAGGACAAATATTTTTCTGTTGGGTTGCTCAGCAGCAAAATAAAAGTTGAGGTTGATAACAAAATTAAATTTCATTCTAATGAAGTGCAGAGAATTCGAGTAGGAAAATTAGAGCAACATACAAAAATGCAGGAGGAGGTGTGGATACCTCAGCATGCTACTTAGGCTTTTCTGCTGACCCAAACTTGTACTTGCTGTGCTTTCTTCATACTGAATTGAGTCTTAAACATGCTCAATTACAAGGGTCCTGACTGATGCAACCCTGACAAGCTTATTGTTAACAGAACTCTAGACCTTTGGATACTTAATGATTTTTTAAATCATTGTTTAGTCTATTCATTCAGAAACCAAGGCACGACATCACATGGTATTCATTGAGCAACTCGAGATTATCATTACTATACCAATAATATATCAGTCAAATTGTTACAATAAACTCCACCCATATCCACGATCTCCTGTTCCTTTTAAGTTTAGAAGTATACCACTTTAGTGTCAAGTTCTTTGATGCTTTTATTTTTTGTTAAAATTACAAGCCTACACATATGATTTCAAAATAAAATTAAATATTTACTTCAAATATTAATTAATATTCTGTGTTAATTATTCAAATCTCATCTTCATTAGAAAAATCACATTATCAAGCATGAAATAATATTGGAAACCATTTTTACAAACTTAACTCATGATGTAACCCCATAACCCAGATTTTAATGTAGGATTGGTTTTAAATTTGCAACCATTAAGGCATGTCTCCATTTAACACTAGGGTTTTAATTTAATATTTGTCACTGAAGAAAACTGATTTGCATTTTAATGGGAAAAATTACTATGCAAACACTTGATACATTTCACATAGAGGTTGACAGCTAAGTGGAAAGAAGTTAGTTCCTAACTTTATAAAGAAGTGAGTTAAAATTTACAAATTGAAATTATCTTGTTTTCCAAATTAGATACAGTATTGAGGATTATACATTTTACAAACTTTTTCTGAGTAAACAGAACTGTGCAATGCATTCAATTCTGAGAATATGATAGAGGATCAATTTATCATTGAAATAAATATGTATACATATTCTTGTTTAAATCATGTATCATCTAAATTTTTATCAATATTGTATGCTATCCATAATTGATGAGATAGAGAGATAGGCGAACAAGCACAAGGACCTAGTACAATTCCCATTACCATATGCCATGCCTGCCTCAGAATCCAGGCATCCTTGAAACCCAGTGTGGTGGTACACACCTATAATCCCAGCACTTGGGAGACTAAGATAGGAGTATCACTAGGAGTCTGAACTATGACAAATAAATAAATATATAAAAATTAAAAATAGAAGAATTGACTTTGTTTCTTGTAATTTTAGGTATATTTTTATTTTTATTTATATATTTATTATTTTTGTAATGTATTTGTTTGTTATAGGATCTCACTGCTTAGCTGGGACAAATAGTGACTTTACTGATTTCAGCCTCCCCAGCGCTGAGATTACAGGCATGTGCCACCACACCAGGACTCTTGCTGGCACAGCCCACACTAGGGACAAGTCTGGTGCAGCATGTGATGCTGGCGATCAAACCATAGTCCCTACACTTGGCTAAGCTTGCCTAAGCAGGTGCTTTAGTCGGCTGATCTATCTCTCCGACCCCGTAGGTATATTTTTAAGACATTTGTTCTACATAATTGTCCATATGTTGAGTTTTGCATCCACATGTAAATAATGTATGAGGTCAAGAGAAATCTTTCTCTGTAGATATGCACTCATATAGTACAATTTCTTTTTTAGAAATAGTTACCTAAGTTTCACTAACAGAAAGTAATGTAAGTAGCTACAAAGCAGTGAAGTGCCAAAGCATTGGCTAATCTCCTAAGTTATTTTATGATGCTCTATAAAAATATTGTGGTTTATCATTAGAATGCCATGGTTATTAGGATAAAATACTCATCCATTTCAGCCTATTGAATAACAATTCTTTCAAATGTCTAAAAAGGGGGGCAGCACATGCACAACATTGCCACTCAGCACCCTCTCTCTCAGCATTCCAGATAGGTCTCCCAGCAGCTGAGCTCCAGGTAACAGTAATTCATTCTGAACTAGAACCTCAGTATTCAGGTTTAGTTGCAGTGTTGGCAGTTTGAGGTAAATAAACGATCTGGGAGTTGTAGCGTGGGTATTCTCTCTCTAAGAGGTTTGCATCAGTTGTCTAAAGTAACCATGTTTTGTCAAAAAGAGGTTACTTAATTAGGAGATTTGTCTTTTTAAAATAATACTGTTGCAGGGACTAGTGAAGTAGCTCAGTGGATGAAAACACCTGCAAGCAGGCATAGGGGCTGGCATTTGAGACTAGGTATGGTGGCGTGTGCCTGTAATCCTAGCACTTGGGAGGCTGTAAACAAGTGGATCACTGCAAGTGCGATCTGGTAATGAGACCCTGAATACCCTGTAGACTCTTCCCTAAAATACAATAATAATAATAGAATCCAGTTGAGGGCCTGGATCCTAATATCCTGCACAAATCCAGCTATAATCCTGAAACTCATAACAGGGCTTCCCACAAGTCCAGCCGGCAGCCTAGAGCCCAGAACAAAGTCTTATGCAGGCCTACTCCATGAATCTGTGCTGGAAAAATCCAAAGGTCAGTGGTAAACGCTAGAAAGCCTATGCTAGTGAGATGAAGGAGCTGTGCTAACAAGCTGAGGGATCTGAATTGAAGCCAGGAAGAAATGTTCAAGATAAGCACCAGCACTTCCCCAAACATGCCACAGCCATCCTCTGCAACAGTGAAGTCCCGAGCTCCTCCAACGAGGAGAAACACTGAGTTCCTATCAGGAAAACCAAATGTGACAAGCTTCTCCATGAGGTTGAGCGGTGCACCATCTTCCCCTTCGAAGCCAGCAAGCCATGCTCAAGATGAGGACCAGAGCTCCCTCAAAGTGATTCAAAACCATTCTGAGTAACAACAAAGGTCCTGAGCTTCTCCAGCAACAAGAACATCCAAGTTCATCAAGAAAGCCAGCATGACAAGGTCCTCCAGCAGAACAGCCCAAAAGAAGTAGCAGCCCCCAACAACCTTCGTAGCTTCTCCAAACAGCAGCACTAACAACATCTTAAAAGCTTCACCAGTTCTGCCTCTTATACTGCTGCCAACATTCCTCAGGCAGGCCTTCCACATCCAGTGCCGTGCTAGTTCAATTAAGCTGAGTGTAACAAGTTGACCAGCAGTTAGAAATCCACTATACTCCTCCTATCCTAGGATTGAAATCAGCTGTGCTTTTAAATTTCCTTTTTTTTTTTTCAGTAGCAGGGATTGAATTTAGGACCCTGTGCTTGCCAGGCAAATACTTATTCTACTAAGCTATCTCCCTGGGGTCCTTTCCTGGTTTATTTTTTGTGGCAATAGATTCTTATAAGCCAAGATCTTAATACCAGGTATTCTCATTACTATAACGTAACAACTGATGTGACTCTTAGGAGAGTTCACGAGTTGAAAAAATAAGCACATTATACATGCTCACCGATTTAACGTAAAAATCTACATAATATGTACTCAAACACAATCATGACTTCATATATTTGTATCCACTTCCTTTTTCAATAGGAATCTGAGTTTTCCACAGACATGCATTCGCTCATTAGTACAAACTGCACTTGAAGGAATTTGAAATTTTCTATTTGCATAACCACAAAAATCAAACATATAAAAATATTTTCACATATATTTTATTTCTTTCCCCCCTTCTTCCATAAATAAAAGTAGCATAAAATACACAATGTGAGACCACTTTCCTTTCTGAATTTAACACTTCTGAACTGCTTTATGTTAATTGATGGACATCTTCATAATATTTAAAGAACTAATACATGGTACATGAAATGATTTGTTCAGCAAATGTGCTGCATGTACATATAAATTTTCATAGCATAACCTTCTATCTATTTTTGCTTTATTGAAAGCAAAACCACTCTAAATTCCTAGAAGATAGTTTGCTTGTTCAAAGGATAAATGCATAAAGGGTTTTGATAGATGTTGGTAAATCCTGCCTATTTTTTAAAATAATTTTGCATGTTAACTTCACTCTAGGGTAAAAGACAAATTAATCTATTCAAAATATTGGATTTTGAACAATCTGAAGAGGGGGTTGTAATATTTCAATGTTATTCAATTTGCATTTCTTATTATGCATATTGTGTTACCATTCATTCACATGTCATATCTATGTACAGATTTATTTCTATCTCTGGTCCATTTTCTATATGATTTGTGTACTGTTGCCTTCTTCATATTTAAATATTTGTTGTACACTACGGTTATACCACCAGTGTCCTTTGCCTCATCTTTTCCAGTTTAATCACCTTTCCACCCATGCCCTGGGCACATTTTAATATTCTCTGTGTTAGTTAATACATTGTGTCAACTTGGCTGAATCAGCTTCAGCAGTTCTAGGCATGGGGGCGGGGTGGCTAGCCCTGCAGGTAAGAAGGGCCCAAGAATTGAGAAAGGCTTCCTGCCGGCCTGCCCTGCTTCCATGGAGAAGTCGCAGTCTTCAAACGATCTTGATCTTCGCAGCTGCGCCACTTTGGAGGAGCTACAATCCCCAGTCTTCGCAGTCACTGTAGAAGGAAGAGAGAGGCTTGATGGATGCCACAGCTGCTGCTCCTCCTCCGCTCTTCATTGTTTGCTGCTGCCATGAAATGCTCTTGTTTGCCTTAGAGCCAGCAAACTATAGACTGAACTCTCCAGTAACTATGAGCTAAATAAACCTTTCCTTCATTTTGACTGTTGGGTATTTGTCCCAGCAACAAGTAAACAATAACTAAGACACCCTCCTAGGTCTCTAATTCATCTCAAAGTTAGTTTTGGGCACAGTATGAAGCAAAGGTCAAATTTTACAATGTTTCTGATTGCTCTCTCATTTCTCTTTCACCATTCATTTCCAAAAGATGATATTGCTTAATGATTTGAGATAATTAAGATATAGTAAAAATTGTAGACAGTTACATATTTTTCTGTACTTATATTTCATTTAAACTATGCTAATATGCCTTAAATTGAAATACAACGGTTCAGTTGATGAATGGGAGGAAAGAGAAAGTTATTTAGCTAAAATGCTCTACGTTAAATGAATGATGGGTCTTACAATGTATATTAGTATATTGTGCATATTAACTTAAATTCCATCTTCACCCTCTTTGCTGCCATGTCTTCCTTACAATACTGACCAATCCATAGTCACTTCTACTCATGGACTGGCTTTCTATTTCGGTTTTTTCTCCTTCATGTAAGCTTGTCTTTCATATCTACAACCAATGAAATTTCAAAGCAAATAACTCATGCTTTCTGTCTCCAAATTTTTATTAAAAAATGCCCAGTCTTTTGCTATCCTGTGAGTATTTTATCAATGACCATCAAGCCTTACTGTTGCTGGAAAGAAGGATTTGTCTTACAACAGGTTTTGTTTTTTCTGGCTGGCATGTCTTTCTGCTCAGCACAATGTCAAGAAATATCTAGAGTTCAAGACTTGTGCTTTATCAAACATTTTAACTCCCAAGGTAGTAATACAATTTTTAAAAAATATATTTGGTACACGGTCTCACTATACAGCTCAGAGTTGTAGTGATCCTCCTGTTTTCAGCCTCCCCAGTGCTAGGATTACAGGCATGTGCCAACAACATCCAGTCATGGTAACTGGTTCAGCACACCCTGGGGGCAGGGCCAGCGCAGCATGTGGTGCTGGGGATCAACTCTGGTCTCTGCACTTGCCTAAGCAGGCACTTAGTCTACTGAGCTATCTCACCAACCCAATACTAATATTGTAAAGCTTTGTTGTTTTGAAGAAACTATGAAGCATACTTTGGATTGATACAATAGTTACCCGTAATTTTCTTATTCTTTCTATGCAGTTTTTCCTAGCAATTCTTGTAGGTTTACATTGTTTAAGTCCTGTGTCAATGTACCTACCCATTAGGAGAACACCTTGTGCAAACTTTTTTGGAATAAAAACAGGAGTATAAATTAAACTGAACTAGGAGAATAAAAAACAGGTGTTTCAAAATACTGCAACTAAAATCAAGGAGTATTTCTATTTCCATGGGTCTACCTACTTTTGCGTCTCTAACAGGTATACTTGCACTTTCTCACACACATGCACACCACACACATGTGTGACTTCCATGGAAATAGGACAGCTTGGAAACCTCCTTTCCCTCTTTATCTTGATCCTGTATATAGGCAGTTTTATTCCATATGCTTTCTGTAACAGATTATAGAGTCAACTAGTTTTCAGAAGTGTCTGAAAATACCGGTGCTGATAAAATATCTCTAATATGCCACAAATGTTTCCACATTTTTATGTTATTATAGCTATGATTCTTTTTTCAGACACTAGATAAAACTTTTCTAAGTTGAAGATGTTATATTAGATAATGAGAGAAAATTTTCAGGTGAGGGGCTGATTTTCAGTTCTTAATTTTTTTTTCTTACAATGATCTTGAATTATATTCACTTTAGTACTTCATTTAGTTAATATCTTAAATACTAGATTAATCAGTACTAGGATAAAAAAATTATAAAGGTGGAACAAATTCTTGTTTTTCTACGAAGAGAAATTCAGATTGAGGTGATTCTTTGTCTAATTTATTGAGGAGATGAATGGGAATTTTGTTAAATTCATAAAGATAGCCTGCAGAGAAATAACCAATTATCCTAATTATATATAAAACTCCCAAAAGGAAATGTAGGCTACCCCATTTCATTTGAGTCTCTTAGAAGAGCTTAAAAGCCCTTGATCAATTCTGGGTTCATCACAATTGGGGAATTTATTAGAAACTTTCATGAATGTGCTTCACAAAAAAAGAGTAGTGTTATCCTGTGCAGAAACCTGTACGTTCAAGGAACAGCAAGTCCATTTAAATGCAAATCTTCTAATCCGAAAGATTCACATTCTAAAATATAAATGAGTCTTCAAAATGACTCGTGAAGTTGGCAATATATGGCCATTCATTTGGGATTACTTATTTTAAGAATCCTCATAATCTGCTTTATTAGTGTGGATACAGCATTCTAGTGCATATCCCCTAGACATTTCTCAGTTACTCTTACATATAATGTGTGGACATCCTGGTTATTCAATGTTTCAGTGGTCCTTGAAGTTATAAATGAACTAGGGCTGGGGAGAGAGCTCAGCAGTCTAAACATCTCCCTGGCAACCACAAGGACCTGGGTTGCATCCCCAATACCCCATGCTGTGCTGTCCCCATGCTGAGCCAGCCACTGAGACTGGGAGTGGTGGTGCACGCCTTAATCCCAGCACTGGGGATGTGGACACAGGAGCATCACTATGAGTCCAAGGTGCATAGTGAGACCCTGTACCAAATAAATAAATGAATAAAAGATTAAAAAATAAAAATGTTATAAATTAACTGCCAGAGAAGAACTCCACTACTAGCTAGAGTATCAGACAGTCTATAGCAATTACATAGCGTATATTTTAAGTTGCAATTGTTGGGAAAGTGGTGAAGAATAGACTGGTACAAAGATATATTGATATGAATATTTGGGAGAAAATGAGCGCCTGTAGGAACAGTCACAAAGACACACAATCAGAAGTATCTTTCCACAAATCAAACTGAATACACATTCAAATTTTTCCCATATTTTATGGCAGACTTCATACTTTGTTAGCTGTGCTGTTAGTATTGAAGCATAAAGACAGATTCTCACTGATCAGTTCCAGAATTTAGGTTAACGAATAGCAGCCACTTTCCACTGCCACAACCTTTCTGGCATTGTTTCTAGAGTTTTATTTCCAGTAGTCCCAACTCACCAGGCTCAGCTACCTGTTGTACCAGTACAATCAGGGGACATGCAACAGGAAGGGCAAGATAGGAGCTTTGCCAAGCATGGTGTTACTGGGAAGAACAGCAAAAGATGTTCAAGATCTATCTTCAGTGGGATAGAAGAAGTTTTGGTGTTCTGTACAAAAGAACAAAGGGAAGACTCTGGTGCAGGTGCAGGAGGGAGGTGCACAGTTGACAGTTTAGCTAATCTGGGTCAGTTCACTTTCTGACGGGGTGGTAGCTCATAGCTGGTTCTGTAAGGTTCTCCGAGAGACATCATGACTTGAGGGACAACTTAGTTCCTATCATAAATGATAGAACGGCTCCTACTTGGAGTGCCAGCCATGGAATATGCGTATTTCCTTTGAGGGTAATATCCTTATAGTGTGTTCTACAAGGCTTTGCTTTCTCTTTCCTCTAGGGTGTCACGAAGTTGAGGAAAATGACTGTGCACTTTGAGACATTAATTTAGGTGGTCTGCAGCTGAATGATATAGACCTTGAAATCCTGAAAATTACCTCAGTTATTCTTATTTTTGGTGCCCTAAATCCTAAGGGAGGATTATACAGTTTGAATAAACTTTAGACTAATAAAAAATAGGATCACATATATTCATTAAGTGAGGTACTTACCTCCCTGCAGAGCTGACCAGGGTGATAAACCCGAGTTTCAAGGTAAAAAAGGAGACACAAAAAATGAAGGCCAATTGTTGTGCCCTGAGCTATGCATTGGGCTTCTGCAAGCTCAGCCTTTAGGTCCTTGTTACAGTATTGGCCTGTAAGTAATCAATGCCTCAATCCCTTAATAGCTACTTTTAATTTTTTTATTTTATTATTTAATTAATTAATCTGTATTTTTAGGTAAGGGTCTATAGGGTGTTCAGGGTCTCACTACTAGATGGGACTCATAGTAATCTGCCTGTTTTAGCCTCCCAAGAGCTGGGATTACAGGTGTGTAGGTCACCATGCTGTCTCAATTGCCATCTCAGCATGTCTCAGCAGCAGGGTCATCATGGCAGGCCCAGGGATCCAGCTCCCTGCCCCTGTGCCTGCTTGCAGATGATAATCCACTGAGCTGTTTGACTGGTCCTTCTTAATAGCTTCTGGGAACATGATAAAATTGTAAATATCATATAAAATTATTTCTCAGTACAGCTGCATGCTTAGTTATATAATCAGGATAGGAATATCTTGCATTGACTAATTTTCTCTGTAAGACCATAGTCATTTTCAAGAACTCTGAGAAGCACAGGATTTAGGTTAAGGTTCATGATTCTTTGAAGAACAGTGTCAAGCTCCTAGGAAAGTCATGGTGGCATTTCCGTGCTGTAGAGACTAAAGAATCTGAATTTAAAGGCATGACATACACAGGTCATGAGAATTGTAAGAACGGGGCTTTTGCATGACGATACAGACAAAAGAAAACAGATACCCAGTGCTAGTGCAAATGTGAACTGAAGGGGCCTTTCTGGAGAGCACCACAGACATTCCTCAAAAAGTTAAAAACTAGAACCACAGCATGATCTAGCAATGTCATTACTGCACACATACTCAAAAGAAGGAAAAGCACTGTTGGATGAATATCTACTTCTATGGTTCTGTATACAAAGTAGGATTATTCACACTAGCCAGTATAATAGCTATCTGAGTGTCTATCCTTAGATGAGTAAAGAAAACATGGCGTCTATCTGTGGTGGGATATTATTTCTCCTTAAAAACTCCTTTTGACATGACAAAACAGAGGAATCTTAAAGACCTTTTAAATAAAATTAGCCATTTACAGAAAAACAAATACTGGTTGGCTGTGTTTGTCCACCCAAAGTAGTAAAGTAGAATTCATAGAAACAAAGTACACTAGTGGGGCTGGCAAGATGGCTCAGTGGTCTAAAGCACCTACTTGGAACAAGCTTAGCAAAGCACAGGGACCGCGGTTCGATCCCCCAGCACGACATGCCAGCCAGCCCCGCCCCCTGGTAGGCTGAGCTGGCCTCTCTCTCTCTCTCTCTCTCTAAATAAATAAATAAATAAATGTTCAAAGTACACTAGTGGCTACCAACAGCAGAGAAAGGGGATTATTAGGGAAATGTGAGGCAAAAGGACACAAAAATTATTTAGACAGGGTAATAAGTTCAAGAAAGCTGCAGCACATCACAGTGACTACAGTTAATGACAATATACTGCATGTATGAAGATTGCTCAGAGCACAATTTGCAACATTTTCCCTCCAACATCAATAAATATGTGAAATGACAAACATATTACATAGCTTGAGTTTGTCATGTCAAAATATAAATATTTATCAATCATGTTGTACTATGGATGCATTTTTTACTTATGAAATTAAAAAGAGGGTTAAATATATGATGAAAAGAATTGCCTTGTGTACTGGAGACTGGCACTTAGGAAGGGTCGAGGGTGCAGAGCAGAAATGAGTGTTGAGTTCTTTTTTGTGTGTGTGGTACCAGGGATTGAACTCAGGACCCTGTGCTTGCCAGGCAAGCACTTATTCTA
>NDGM011073148.1:7416-18028 GCA_002564305.1 Octomys mimax
AAAAAAAAAAAAAAAAAAAAAAAGAGGTGTATGTGGCACAAATTTTTCCCTTAAAGGACCTGTTGTTCCCTAGCAAGATAAATTTAGTGTTGTTTTTTTTTTTTTTCCACGTAGGAGGTGGTAAAAGCAAGCTGTATTTTTTTTTTTTTTTTTTCTTTTGGAGAAGTTGTTTCTGTCAGCCAGATTCTGGGCAGCTCCACGTCTGTGGAGTCACCTGGTGTTGACCACACGTGCTTTTCATTTACCTTTCAGGAAGAATGTGTAGGCCAATAACTTCTGAAGCAACAGCACCTTCCTCACATCTGGGGATCTAGGGCAGAGCATAGGTTTCAGATGTTCTGCCTAAGTTCTCTTTTGGGAGGTGGCTGAGTTAGTGCCATGGCTGACAGGAAGTCCCTCTAGCGACAAGGCAGAAAGCAGTGGAAAGGGGGCCAGGAAGTTTATGGTGAGCATCATTCTTCCCAAGTTTGGGTCTAATAGTTCACTCTTGGGGCATCTGTAGCCCACCTTGCCAGATGTTATGTGTCTTAGCACTTTTTGTCCTGTGGCTGAACACTGGGTCAGAAGGCTGTGTTGCCAAAAAATCTTTCCATCAAGCTGAAGGTCCACTGGAGGGAGGCACAGGCTGATGCAATGAGTGAATGCAATGGTCTTGGGCTTACTTCACAACTCCTAAAGCATTGCTGCTGTGGCATCTGACAGGAGGGGCCGTGGACCAGGCTCACACACAGTGAGCGCACTGTGTCTGATCTGACCTTTTCTAATTCTGTTCTAGAAGTTGCTGTTTTCCCTTGGTGGCTCATTCCTCTATTATGCGGACCACTTTAAGCTCTACAGTGGATTCTGTGCTAACCATATTAAAGTACAGAAGGTTCTTGAGCGAGGTGAGTTGCTTAACATTCATAGTTGTGCTTTTTGTATTACCTGTTAATAAAGGGCAATCCATATTTAACAGTATGGGTAGGTGCAATTTTAGTGGATTATGCTCCATCGCTTGACCTCGGAAGTGACAAGTTAAAGGGAACATTTTCAATTTATTCCAGTTCGCTGGTGGCAGGGAACAGTGTCCTTAAGAGCACCTGCCATTACATTGCACTTGAGCTTTTCCTCATTCATTCCATTCTCTAAAACCTAACCACAATCCCTGTGTGCAGTAGAAACGGGTGATACCATTTTCTGTTCTCATTTTGTCAATTCTATTCTTAAATCCCAGAAGCTACAACAAACTACCACCATCAAATTCACAAGAAGGTCAGCCAAACTTAAAGTCTCTTCGGTGGATTTAGGACGGACTTGCCTTTTCAGAGGTCACTTCTCAGGAGTCCCTCTTTCACTGTCGTGGAGGGCTGGAGATATTTCCTGACATGCAGTGTTTGCCATTCCAACGGAAGTGGCTTTACCATTTGGTTTAAAGGCACAGTTTCATATACTTTGAAGCTCCATCTACAAAAAACGGAGTTGTGTGATGCTTGTGATTAATAAGATCCAGGCAAAATGCATCTTCTGTAGCCACTTTAAACAGAAGTCTAACTCCACTGGCATTTTGTCTCACATAGATAGTCAGCGAGAGCATACTTTATTCCTCTTTTGTCATGAGATGAAGGATCATTTCATTACTCACTTGATTAGGCAGGTATATTCTGAAAGGGTACTATATGGGCTGGGGAGATAGCTTGGTAGTCTAAGCGCCTGCCTGGCAAGGGCAAAGGCCCAGGTTTGTCCAAAAAACTGGGTATGGTGGCACAGGCCTGTAATCCCAGCACTGGGGAGGCGGAGACAACATCATCTCTGCGCAGCGAGACTGTGTACCAAATAAATAAATAAATAAATAAATGATTTAAAAATAAATAAAATGGTACTGAATCTCCTACATCTGTGGTAGAAAACCTATGGCACACATGTTGCAGCCTGCTGTATGCCGGCTGTCACTGTCCTAGATGCTACAGATTTTGCTCTCGACACATAACTTCAAATTATCTTCACTCAGACTGGTTGTTCGCTAAACAGCTGGTCAATTAGCGTGAACTGGTTGAGTCCAAAGTGGCAGCTGTTGTGTTTGTTGGCACCCACACTACTGCTCCCCAGTTTCAGTTTTTTTTTGCGGAACTGGGGATTGAACTCAGGCCCTTGCGCTTGCCAGGCGAGCACTTAATTCTGTCTCCCCGGCCCCTGGCACCCACACTAAATGGACCTGGATTCTTCTGTGTATCCTTTGTGGCCATCAGGCACTGAACAGAAAGAAAGGCAATTCTCACTGCCAGCAGGGTTTTAACGTCATGTCTAGAAGAGCTGCAGCTCTCATGTGAGAATTTAGTCTGCTTGAAGCTGTAGAGAAGGCTTCAGGTATTACCTAACTCATTTTGAAAGAAAGATGATAGTGCTTTTCAATTCCAGATAAGCACAAACAGTGCTAGTGAGGCCAGTGGAGAAGCACTGGCCATTCTGCTGTGCTGACTCTTTGTTGGGTGTGGCACAGGGTCTGCCTAACACTGATCTCTGGCTTTAAGGACTGTTTTAGACTCACTTTTTTGCCACCCCTGATAGTATGTGAGTATATATGAAAGTCAGATACTACCACATGGGGGTGGGTGTTCTCGCTGGCATGTGGACTGTACTTCTCTAGTATTCTAGTAAGCTCCCTTCATTCCCAGGACTCATTAGATCTAGATGCTGAGTCCCAGGTTGACAGTGGGATGCTGGACCCACTGAAGTGCTTGGATAATTATTAAAGGGTGGCACTAGGAAGACCATGGAAATGGGTGATTGAAAATAACCGTTAAGATAAATGACACACAATATAACAACACACAGCTGTGCTCTTCTAAGGGTCTTTTATTCATTACTTGTAGCTAAAACCGATAAGGCTTTCAGGACTTTTCTGGATGCCCGGAATCCCACTAAGCAGCATTCCTCGACCCTGGAGTCTTACCTTATCAAGCCAGTTCAGAGAGTGCTCAAGTACCCTCTGCTGCTGAAGGAGCTTGTATCACTGACAGACCATGAGAGCGAGGAGCACTACCACCTGACAGGTAAGCTAGGATGGGGCTGCATGCCCACGAGCACACTTGTTCTCCTGTGTGCAGGTGTGTTCTGAATCATTTGTTGCTACTGTGACCACGCATCGCAGTTACAACATTCATAGGTGAAAGTAGCTTGATATGGCCATCCCATTAGATTCTATAGTATCCTTTGGTAAAAATTATCTCAGTGGAAAGTCCCAAAGTCCTCTGGTAGGGTGACTCAAGCTAACTTCTTAAGAGTTAACCTAAGCTCAGTGGGCTGGGTAAATGAGCTAATGTCCCGTGGCTAGTAAACAGTGCCATCTGAATTGAAAATCAGACCTCTTTTTCTATCACTTGCACAGTGGTGGTTACTGATCTGCACTGACATGGGCTGCACAAGGCGCCACCTTGTGGACTTTTCTGAGAACTCAGCTCTGAAAGGAAGGGCTCAGTGACAGCTTATGCTTCCATCGCAGGTGTTGCTGTGGTATCATCTGTGAAGTCTGACCTTACTGGCCTGCAGTGCAATTTAACAAAAACACAGAGACCCACAGCTTGAGAGAAGGGCGTCCATTAGGGAGATGCTTCCCTTGGATGGGAGGACCTGGGAGGTCCAGTCAATCCATAACATTCCTGTGGAGACAAACATTTATTTATACAGCGTAATGTACTGAATAATAACAATGAGACAAGAGAAAAATTAAACATGTTCTTCCATGACAAACATACCTTGGGCCTTAGAAGCAATGAAGACAAACTTTTTTATATGAAATTTAAATTGTACAAGTCATACAAATTATGATAAGTACTGAAGCAGAGTATGAGTTCATTTTGCATTATAGTGATCTTTATAAGGCCTGTTTAAAAACTCCCTTTCAAACCACCCTCCTGACTCAAATACTGAGTACTTGGAGAGCAAAATGTAAAAAATAACTGAATTTTTCAGGTGAACTGAAATTCTGCTTACTTTGACAGAATCATTTTGTCCCTCATATAAACTATAAATATGAAGTACAAATGCAAAGATTTTTCTAAGCAGTTGTGCTTTCAAAGACATCTATAAATCCTAATTTAAAAAAAAAATCATTGTGGTTCCAGTTCTACTAAGTCACTCCAGAGGAGAAGGAGAATTCAAGAGCAGATATTTGAGGCAGCGTGACTTGGATTGAGTTGAATTCCCGCTTTGCCCCTTCTGTCTGGAACTCTCGCAAAACACTCTGCACCTCTTTACAAAAGCTTTTCCTCTTCTATAAAATGAGATCAGTTAGATCATTAAGTCGTTTGTGCAGATAAAAGAGGCACATAAATATCTTGACACATACTAAGAAGGAAGTGGTGACAGAGTGTTAGCTGCTTTAGTTTCATTTCAAAGAGAATTGGAGGTGGAAGATAATTTGTTGTCCTTTGTGACCAAAGGGGCACAATGGGCTGTGAGGAGCTACGTGTGGCTGCTGTTGGTGAGAACAGATGAGTGCTGGTTTGAATCTTAAGCTCTTAGTCACTTCATTCTTGTGGCTTATTTTGGCTAAGGGGTATAGTCTATGGGCACCTGACCCCAGAGGAGCTCGCCATGGCAGAGAGGCACAGTGGAGGAAAAGCTGTCCAGGAGGCAAAGAGAGTCAAGGGAGGCGCCAGCCAGGGAGATCCATCCTTCCAGGTCATGCCCATGACCTGCCTCTTCCAACCAGACTCCGCCTCCTGACAGCAAGCAGTAGCAACATGCCCCATAAGCCATCACCTTCCAAAGGTCTCACCTACGGTCCTATGAGGCTGTAGGAGACATCCAGAGATAAATATTAACATGTTCTTCCATTACTGCTGTTGCATAAATTTAAATAAAAAATACAATGAAGATGGCTTCTCATTTTGTAGAAGCACTAAAGGCGATGGAAAAAGTGGCGAGCCACATCAACGAGATGCAGAAGATCTACGAGGATTACGGGACCGTGTTTGACCAGCTGGTGGCAGAGCAGAGTGGCACAGAGAAGGAGGTCTGTGGGGCTCTACACTCGGGCCTCATGCGTGGTGGGTGGGGCTTGGGTGAGCTGTTAGACCCTGCAGGACTTTGAAAAATGACACAACTTTCCTTTTAACCTTAGTGTACGCAATAAAGCATACAGTTTAGAAAGAAATGTAACATAGAATACATTACACTGCTCTAAAAATATGGGCTTAGCTTAGTATTATACAAAGAAGACATCACTGACCTTGGCTCCCTGCTTTCCTCCTTTTCCATGGGCCTGAAGTCTATCAATGCCAAGGGCTGGAATAAAGAATGGTTTGGCCTGGGAGGAGAGGAAGGATGGAAGAGGACAGCATATGGAGAGACTATAGGGCTGTTCTCTTTAAAAATTGTTTTCTTTTAAAAACATCAAATATTGGTAGTTATCTTCTTCTTAAAACAGTCCAAATGGAAGATGACATTTTAGTCTGATTGCTAAATTTAAAACTTTATGATTCCAAAGCTGCCACAAAAGAACCAACAGTTTAAGTAGACAATGACCAGAAAATGAGCAGAGTTTAACATTTTATTTATTTTTTTTAATTATCAGTTTCAGTGTTGGTAACTTATTAGCAGGCGAATACAGTCTGGGAATCAGAGACAGCACGCTGATCCACAGCAGATGCTAGCACAGGCCTTTGGATGAGCACTGACCCATGGGCGGAGTGTTAGGGCAATGGAGCTGCCAATGAGGCACACCTCACATACGTGTCCATGAGTGTGCACTGAGACAAAACGCATTCACCTTTGTGTTATCAGTCATTCTACAACCATCTACCCCAGAGTCGCCACATCTTTATTTCCTGTCTTTACAATCTAGGTAACAGAACTTTCCATGGGAGAACTTCTGATGCACTCTACAGTCTCCTGGTTAAATCCATTTCTTTCTCTAGGAAAAGCCAGAAAGGACCTTGAGCTTACGGTATTTGGTTAGTATTCCATTCAAAAGAACATACCTTAAATGAGACTGGCAACAATGAAGTTAACTGGCCTTCCTAGATTTCCAGGTGTTAGAAGAGATGCTGTGGTGGCCAGTGACTTAACCTAGCCTGCCTGCAACTAGCTAAAACACAGTGGCTTTGCATACTCATTATCTTGTTTTTCCTTCTGCTGCTTGACTCAGCTCAAGAGTTACAGCAGCAGATCTCCACAGGCTATCTGGACACTTGGTATCTTAATGGGCTGCTATATTGCAAAAATCTAATTCTTACTGGGAGCTGGGATTGGAACCATAGGTATGTAAAGAATAGTGTATGGTCACAGATGTATATACCATAATCTCAACTTTGAATAAAACAAAAAAGTAGTTCTAGGATCATTTTAGAATAGAATTTCTTCATAGAAGAAACAAAACAGAAGAAAGTACTCTGTATTCACCACAATTTTTGGTATAATGGGGCTTAGAGATTTAGAGATTCATAAATTTGAAGAGCTTTGTTCAGTAAGACATTCTTTAACCCTGGAAGAATTTGTATAAAATAAGATTTTTCTTCCCTCTTTTTCTTTCTTTAGTTTTTAAGAGAGCTGTCATATTGGTTTATAAAGAAAACTGCAAACTGAAAAAGAAACTGGTAAGATGAATTACTTTTAATTAGAGCACACTTTCATGGCTGTCTCTTCCGGTAGCACTGGACTGCAGAGCCTGTTATATACCCTGACTGTTGGTATTCTGAGAGGACAACCAAATCAAGTTACTCAGAACATCTCTGAGTCGCTCCACAGAGGGACCTTATCTGCTTTTAAGTAGATGTACATATACTCATGTCAGTCCTACACAGAAAAGTATTTTATGGCCCTCAAAATGCCTATGTTGTTGCAAACTTGGAAGAATCTGTGTAACTCTGGTTTTCAAATACCTTTTACCTGGACTCAAAACGAACCAACCACAAAGTCTGAACCAAACCCCCCAAGTCATAGCTTAGCTCTGGATACCAACAATTAGCAGTAACAGGAGAACATGGATACTGCTGCCTAGATACCTGCGAACTGGGGCACTCTGAACCATGACCCTGGCTTTCCCCACAAACCCGGGAGGTCTTTGAAAACTGAGCACACATCTGATTCACTGTGCCCTGACTGCACACACCGCTGCATGGATCCCTGAACACAGGAAGAGATGAAGTTTCTATTTGCTGTGCACAGGAGCTTCCTTAACCTTTTCTCTGGGGCCTTGCACCTTTCAGCCCTCCAATTCCCGGCCTGCACACAGCTCTGCTGACCTGGACCCATTTAAGTTCCGCTGGCTGATCCCTATATCTGCACTGCAAGTCAGACTGGGAAACACAGCAGGTAACTTTTGCAGTGCAAGTATTTTAAGAGACTTATTTGAATTGTAGAATAAAGATGTAGAAAGACTAGGGGATTGTTTTTGGCATCTTTTATTATAGGCAAGGAAAGTGAAGGTAGGAAAGGTGGTTTTGATGTTTCGTGAAAAGTTTTAGAGAGAAACAAAATACCAATGGACAGCTTTTCTTTCCCAATTACTGCTCTTATTTCGTTTGTGTAATCAGTAGTTTTCAAAATTATTCTAATTTTCTTGATTCTTTAAATTTGTTGAAGATTGAAAAATTTAATATTTTACATATTAAATAACAGAAAATTCCTTGAGTATAGCACATGATATTTTAAAAGGGTTTGATCCTAAAAAATATTCGGAGATGTTTCCAGAATTATGATGTTTGAAACCTTCAATTTTCAGCTTCACAAGTGTTCTTAACCATGCATTTTGGCAAAGTTGTAAACTCCTTTGTTTCATTTCTTTTGATGCAGGGACAGAAAATAATTCCATATGGGAGCTGATCCATATAAAGTCGGAAATAGAAGGACGGCCAGAAACCATTTTTCAGTTATGTTGCAGGTATTTCTGAATCCTAAAAATTAAAACTAACACAAACAGGGATCTTGATACTTTTTTTTTTTTTGAAGAGTTTTAGGCTCCCCTGAATTTTAATTTGGGCTCTCCTTGCCCTGAAAGCATGTGTCAGAGTCTAGAAGAACACATCAGTTAGATGTATGTATCCAAATTTTGGACCAAGCACTTCTTGCTGCTTCTCTAAGTGATGAAACCCCAGGTACAGAGGTTGGGAACTGCTGCTGATCTAGTCTAGGATCTGCAAGGAAGCGCCAAGAAAGGCGATGCCTCACGGCATCAGGGATGGTACCGTGCTGCTTTCCTTTCTCCTACCAGTGACAGCGAGAGCAAAACCAACATTGTTAAGGTGATTCGTTCTATTCTGAGGGAAAACTTTAGGCGTCACATAAAGTGTGAATCACCCCTGGAGAAGACCTGTAAGGATCGCCTGGTACCTCTCAAGAACCGAGTTCCTGTTTCAGCCAAATTAGGTGAGAATTTTGCTTTTATTCAAGAAAATTATGAGTACTCTTTATAATGTAGTGGTGAGCTATTTCTTGTAAATCATCACAAAGTAACTTTTTAAGAGACCTAAATATTCCTCTTGCTCCTACTCTTATAAAGTGTATCAACACCCACCACCTAATCTTTTTTTTCTCTCACAAGCTGACAAAGGACAGACTTGGTATCTTAGTTCTTTCTTCCACTAAGGATGTACATGAGTCCAGGGACTTTATCTTACTGCAGTGTCCCCAGGGATCTGAACACCACCAGGCATCTAGTTCAATACAATTGTTCCCTCATATTCAACTGCTTTGGAACTCACTGAATTTGGTACTTGACTCATTTTTGGCATGCAAGTTTTATCCCGGCCTTTGTTGGGGTGGTCCATCCATAAGCTGGCACTTGTGGGTATGGACTACCTTGTGATTTGCTACCTTTCCGGCTGAAATAATTTGTTTGGTACTCATTGTGCCTTCCAAAATCAATTAATGATGAGAACTGAAATGCCACTGTACTTAATGAATTAAGATCAAGAAACTTCATACTTGTATTTAATAAGTTGGCAAGGAATCATTTCAGGCTATGCCATTCTTGAACTTTCTGCCTGTTTCTACAAGGTCGGCTTCAGTTTAGGAAATTTTTGTATTAGATGTCTTATCTTTGTTCTTGATTTTAGTCTTAAGCATATAACTTCTTTTTGACCATACTTTGACCTCTTCACGTGTGTAATTTTTTTTCTTTTGTTGAAATAAGTTATGGCTCTTAGAACTAACCTGCTGCTATTCTCTACAAAAACACTAAAATTAAGAGTGCCCTTTTCCCCTTCAACCCAAGGGAACAAAGTTAGATGCAGACACACACACACGTTATTAACACTCCAAAAGTTGGCTGGAAATTCTAGCAGTGACAGTTCTCATAGGAGAAAAAGAACAAGGTAAGAAGGTATGCATAGACATATGGTGTAACCTTATCAGATTATACAGTAGTTTAAAAGAATGAAATATAGATTTTATTAGTGATTAACTTCAATTTACTCCCTGGAAAAACAATCCTACCCCTTGAGGTAGTTCATAAATGACGCTCTGGGGATCTAAAGATGCCAAGCTCCTTCAACATATGCTTTCAAATAAAAGTTATGTAAAAAATTGCTATGCTTGCAGTTTTTGTTTTTGTCCAAATGCCAGCATAGATGGTAATTAAGGTCAGATGACAAAATTTTAAGTGGTTAACATGTTAAATCTTATGCCTGCGGGCTGGCCTGATAGCTCAGCAGACTAAAGTGTCTGCTAGGCAGAGCATCTCAGATCTCCAGTGCGTGCAGTGCCAGCCACGCCCCTGGGGCATGCTGAGAGGTCAATTGAGACTGGGTATAGTTGCACATGCCTATAATCCCAGCGCTTGGGAGGCTGAAAACAGGAGGATCACTATGAGTTCGATCTGTGTAGTGAGACCCTATAGACCCTGTCCTAAATACAGAAGGAAAAAAAAAAATCTCCTCTGAGACAGAAATGACACAATGTAAGCTGTGTGTCACCCAGGGAAATGTGCTTCTCTTTGCAGCTTCGTCCCGGTCTCTCAAAGTCCTCAGGACTTCCTGCAGCAGTGAGTGGCCCAGTGAGGGGAGCAAGGCCAACTCATTGGACTCGGACGAGTGCAGCCTGAGCAGCGGCACCCAGAGCAGCGGCTGCTCTGCAGCCGAGAGCAGGCAGGATTGCAAGAGTGTAGCTCCTGCAGTGGGCGACCCCCCTGTGGGTGAGCCCCCTGCAGGCTTGGCAGAATTTCCTGACAGTGTCATCAAAGAGAGTGATATTCTGAGCGATGAAGAGGACGATTACCACCAGACTCTAAAACGGAGCAGCCCCACCAAGGACATTGAAATTCAGTTCCAGAGACTGAGAATCTCCGAGGGGCCTGACACCCACCCTGTGGAGCAGCAGCCTGGAACAGGGGTGCATGAAGGCCCGAATGTGGAGCAGCCCAAGCTGGTCCGGGCCCATTTCTGCCCCATTAAACGAAAAGCGAACAGCACCAGGAGGGACAGAGGAGCTCTGCTGAAGGCGCAGACTCGTCACCAGTCCCTTGACAGCCAACCTGAAAATATCAACATTGACCTCAATTTTGTTCTAGAGCGAGAATTCAGTGTCCAGAGTTTAACTTCAGTTGTCAATGAGGAGTGTTTTTATGAAACAGAGAGCCATGGAAAATCATAGTACAATTCCATCCAGATAAGGGTTACACTGCTCCCTTTTTAAA
>NDGM011073149.1:0-13099 GCA_002564305.1 Octomys mimax
TCACCTACTTCCCACAATTCTCAGTCATTCCTCCTCAAGCCACTCCTTCTCCACTGAATAAAATCTGGGTACAGCCATGGGTCACCCTCTTTGTTCTGGAAAGCCATCTTCATGGCTGGAGGACTTACGGCCCCTTGTCTCCCAATAATTATAAATATGTTTTAGTGTCATTACTTTCACCATGGGTTGCACTGGGAGCGGAAGATTGGAATCAATTTATGGGATTCCAATAACATATCTCTGGGATTACAAATATTGATTTCTTGGACCAACACAAAAACCTGTTGGAGGGGACTCCTACAATTATACAGATTCAAAAATGCATTTTTATAAACTGAGCTAATCTGCTTAAGTGTTGGTAAGCCATTTTGATTTCCTCCCTTCCTGTTATAATCAATATTCAATATAGTACCTGAAAACAGTGGTTTTCACAGTCAACTAGAAAGTTCTAGCCACAGAGTTTCTGATGTGATATATCTGTATTGGGACTAAATATATGCATTTTTAAGAAGTTACCAGTGACCTAGCAACCTTGAGAACTACTGTTTTGGAGATTAGATAGCTAATGGATAGTTTACTCAAAAGAAATCTAAGATCAGTGAAAAGGAGATTTGTGTCATTCTGCCTTTGCAGCTGTAACAGCCACCAATCCTGAGTCTACTCCTTCTCTCCTGCTTGAAGGATGCACAGGGAGGCCCTGCACTGCTGAGTTTGAAAGGAACCCAAGTTCCTGGTTCCAGCAGGCTGGTCTGTCACTCAGGGCACACTGGTACAGTGGGCTTGAGGGTCTCTCATCGACAGGCAGTGAGTGCTGGAGACCAGGGAGACATCATCAGCCAGGACTGTGATGTGGAAAGCTGTATCCTACTCTCCACCTAGTCTGAACCTCACACATATAAAATGGTGCATCCCTAGAGGGTCGATTTTGCTCTTTCAAGATCACAAACTTGCTCTGCCCCTGGCTCCAACCTGCCTTCAGCCCTTCCTTTCATCCCCACAACTCACTGCAGAGGTTGCATATCATGCAGAAAAGAGAGGAGGGGGAAGCAGCACCTAGAGTTTTATAAATGAGAACACAAAGATGATTTTGTGCCCCTGTGTCCCTGAGTGATGCCCTTTGTCAGCTAGATCTGGTCAAGGTAGAGTTGCAGGTGCTGGCAGGGGATTTAAATTCCTAATAAAAGAACAGTGTCTGCACCTTCCTTCCCTACTCTGCTTCAGGGCATGGGAAGGCAATTAAATGCAGATAAATTGTTTGTATGGGGAGTTGTTCAGCTAGCAGTTGTTTTCTATTGATGCCACAATTTAGAATATCATTAAGCAGGCAGTGAAAAGCCAAGGAGGCAAGACCTTAGTAGGAACTCTCTGGATAAGCCAATATTGAAAACCCGGTGCTTGCAGCAGTTGACTATTCCAATTCTACGTCTAAGTACTTTTAGGATACATGTCAGAGATAAGCACAGCAATTAGGAGCCTTTGGTCACGGTGCAATATCCAAAAGGAAAATATAAATGGCTTTCAAAGTGCTTTAGTGTATGAAACATTTCATAAAAAAAAAAAAATCAGCTATGCAGATTGAGAAGCAGAAGTCAAAGTTCCATGTGTTTTACATTGGTGTGAGATTCACCAAAGTTTTAAAATCAAATCAAATACAAAGCATAAACTACATACAATGATAATGAAAGGAAAGGAAAAAAGGAAAATTCCCTGTGTAACCATGGAATTGCAACACTGCTAACTGCTGTGATGCTGAGCATTGGACTGCTTTGATGAAGAGGAGCCCTTGAGAACTGGGCAGAGCCACGGCTTTGAATCTAGCTCAAGGACAGAGAAGGCAGCCTGCACTGCCATCTTGCCTACCTGGATGATCTAGGGCCTGAAGGGAAGTCTATGCTGGCCAGAGACTCAAAGGGACAGAAGACAATACTGATTTATTCCCCTGTTTAGCAGTTTTTATCAGTGGTTTTCAACTGTGACTGAATATCAGAATTATCTGGAGAGCATTTAAAAATTATCTGCTGCTGCTTAGGCAGAGTGCAGCAATTGGGGTTCAATCCCCAATCTGTGTGCTGAGACGGTGGTTGAGACTCGCGTGGTGGCATGCACCTATAATCCCAGAACTTGGGAGGCTAAAAGCAGGAAGATCACTACTAGTCTGATCTTTGTAGTAAGACTTTGTAGACCCTGTACTAAATACATGAAAAAAAAAATTATCTTCTGGAGCTATACCCCAGAACCAGAACAATGAATTAGAATTGGTAAGAATCAGGTATTAAAGTTTTTTTTTTAAAAAAATCTGGTGTTACAAGTTGAGAACTGTTGCTCTAGAATGCTCTTGTTGACTAACTTTCCCAGATTCTTGGTGTATTTTGATATGTTTTACACCCATGACCTGTGTGGACAGTTAAGACCTGGCACTGAGTTCTCCTCACTGCCCATCTTTGGCACTGTTCCTTTTAAATTATATGCATTTCCTCAAAATAGGGATTAACTGGAGTCAATTAATTTATACTTTAGTAAACAACTGAATATCCTCAAAACACACAATAATATCCTATCCTACTTCTTTGGCCATAAATGCTTACAAAGTAAACTTCAATCCTAAAACCATCATCAGTTCCAAGATTTCTTCCCCTGTTTTCAATATGTTCCTTGGCTTCACCCCCTAGCCTCAAAAAATGCAACAAAGCAACCAAAAGTATCCCTTTACCTCTTCAAGTAACTTTTAATAGTTTGATACATTGATATTAAGTAATACGCTGATTCTGATTCTTCCCAGAAAAATAATGCCAGTCTTGGATACATTTTCCCACTTCATCATTGTGTTCTTATCCTATTTTTTAAACCTGTTTCAGAAGTGCCTCTTCCAATCAAAGCTAGGCCATTTAATCCTTAATTAGCTGTAGTTAAGTTTCTTCCAGAACATTGTACTCCTCTGTCTTTCTGTTGTGACGATTTTCCTTGCAGTTTTCTTTTACTTACATAGTCTTAAAAAATATTTCCCTGTGGAGAAAGCTTTGACAAATGCATCAAAATAAAAGAGAACCTGCAAAGTGCCCAGAGGGGTAGTAATTATTTAATAAATGAATGGAAAAAATAGCCCAGATACAGATTTCAGGGCTGGTAATAGCAATGCATTCCAAAAAAGGTGCACATGCCGTAATTCTGAACAACACCTGGGGAACACTGCTATTTATTATAAGCTTTGCTAGCAGCCATTAGCAGGAACCCATAAGTAGATTATTCAGTCTCTACTTTCCTCCTGGTCCTGAATGTCTAATGTCTCATGGGGAAAACCAATTTGATTTAAGTAAATAAATAACTTTGTAAAACATCTGAAAGGGAATCAACCTTCAGAAGTCATTCCCAGATATCTAGCAGATCCATCTCATTCTCAACCCAAGTTCAGTGATAGATGGTCTTATAGAAAGAGCTCTAGGTCTTCAGTTTGTCTTCTTCTCTTTCATTAGGTGTCACTTGTCAGAGAGGAGCAAAACAACCTTGTTTGAAAGTTAAATTCTCACTTTGGACAGGAGGGTAGGTTTAGATGTCTATGTAGGTTCCCTGTTCACTCATCTTAGTTATCTTATAATGGAGACCACTCATAGGGAGACAAATCGATCTGGAAAAAATACACATAAGACAGGCATAAGAAACATCAACCACCTCACACGAAGACTGTCTTCAACAAGGTGAGCATTCATGAGCCTGGGAATTCCAAGCTTGGATTTCTTCCCATTATGGCTCAGGAAATTTGAATTCTCCAAATCTCCTAATTTTGAAAAACAAAATCAACCAGAAATTCAGGAAAATGGAAATATTATAAATCTCTTTTGAGAGGGAAACTTTGGTAAACTGTATTTCAATATTACTCATTTGAAGGAAACCACTGACTTCAAGTAGAAAACTAGAGCAGGAATACTTGACAAAAAAGAGAAGGTGGGGATGCGCATTTTCCAGACCCAGAAATTGGTGCAAAGACAATTAGAACCTAATGAGTCTGTTTCCCTTGTAGCTGCTGCCACATGTATGTGTTTCCTGAATGCTGTCTGCTCCTAATGGTGAGTCATTTTGAAACAAAATGAGTATCAGTGAGCACATGACATAGTATGCTTTAAACAAATCCTAGGGTCATGTTCTAAGAAATAACAATTTTTGCAAACACGATTGGCAATTTTGAGATGATTCTGTGTAGTGTCATTAATCTTGCTAGGAGATCTGAACACTCCATTATTGGAATATTATCCAATAATCTTGGCTGGCATTTGTCAGCATTCGAATATTGCTATAGGCTACAGATCTTTGTAAAGACACTAAACTTAAATTTCCTTATTCTTTTTACTCATTCTTATTTATTAAATTTTTCATATATTCATGATAATGATAAAGGAGTATGAAGAGTGTTGAAAGTATTTTAAAAACCTGTGGTTTTAGAAATTCCAGAGAATTCCCAGCACTTCTATTTTCTTATTCTAAATCCAAAAGACCTTTAGGGATTTGGAAACATTGCTATTAAGCTACACACCCTGAATTTCTTCTAGTCCGGTGTCCTTATCTCTACCTCTAAGCCTAGCTATCACCCCCTTATAGCACTTCTGAGCTAGCCTCCAAATGGGTTCCCTTTAACCTGTTCCCTGTACTGAGCCAGTGAGAGCTGACAGATCCACAAATCTGTTCATTTTCTCTTCCTATTTAAGAAATTTAATGGATTCCTGTCTTTAAAAATGCTCAATTTTATTAGTAACCTGAAAAAGAAAATCATAATTAAAGACCAATATATGCTTATAATATTAGCAAAGAGATATACAGTCCTGGTTCCATGAGAGCAGTTGTAGAATCTGGTTTTGTTCACCATTTTATTTATGAGCTTAGCACAGTGCTAGACAATTAGTAGGCACTCAAAGGCTGTCTGTAGCTGGAGTATTCAGGCTTGCAGTACTGGCTTTACTGTTTATTTGGGTAAATAAATGAATGAAAATGATACATACAAGAGCTCTCATTTCCTGATGCTACACATGGTGCTCCTATCTCTATCTCATACACTGGCAAAATAAAGGGTCCTTTCCAGAGCTCCCTGGGCACTGTCCAACATAACTTTTTCTTCTGTGAGGTGGACATTCAAATACCTCTTCATTTGTCAAATTTCTTCTGTCTTAGTTAATTTTCTCAACACTGAAACATGATGTCCAATTTTTACAACCCTAAGGAGGAAAGGTTTGCTTTGGCTCACATTTTGTGGAGGTTCAGTCCATAGCCAGCTGGCTCAAAAGCAGAGCAGCATGGCAGATGGTGATGGCAGAGGAGAAAAAGCTCATGGCATGGAAGTGGGCAACAGAGAGATCAGGGAGGGAGATGGACCTGCCAAGACACACCGCTGGTGACCTGCCTTCTTAGACCTGGATTCAGCTCTCAGTATCACATTTCTCTATAAACTCATGCATGGACTAAACCACTGGTCAGTATAACATACCTTTGATCTGATTAGCCCCCCAAAAGCTCTACCTATGAGCTCATGAATATTTTGGGGGACATCTACATTAAACCATAGCACCTTCTTTCATCAGAATGATAAAATCTACTTTTAGGAGCCCAAATTTTCTCATCTTGAAAATGATAACACTGTGTAACAGGCTTGGGATTTCTATCCTTCTGAAACATTTTCAAGCTGTTTCAATTATATAAAAATTCATTCAAACATAGCCTAATGTTAGTAACACCATTTCTACCTTTTGTATGAGAGACTCATAAGGAAACAAGATAATACATGAATTCTTCTTTGCATCTTATAGCACAGTGTGAAATTTAAATGAATAAAATACCTCATGTCTTCCAATTCAGGAATGGCATTGAACACAAATAACACAGAAATTTCAGACAGGGGCCTGTGAGATAGTTCAGCAGACTAAGATGCCTGCTTATGCAAGCTTAGGCAAGTTCAGGGACCACAGTTCAATTCCTGGCATCACATGCTGTGCCAGCCCCACCCACAGGGTGGGCTGAGCTGGTCACAGAGTCTAGATATAGTGGCACATGCCTGTGATTCCCATGCTGGGGAGGCTGAAAGCAGGAGGATCACCATGAATCCAAGCTGTGTAGTGAGACCCTGCACCAACAAAATACAGAGAGAGAGAGAGAGAGAGAGAGAGAGAGAGAGAGAGAGAACTTTCAAAAATAAAAGAAAGAAAAAAATTTCAGACACATGGAAAATTTTGTTTTGTTTAGTGGTAACACTAAAGATTAAGGAATAATTTCAAAAAAAAGTGCTCCATAATGTACAAAGCATTATGCAGCGTTAATATCCAACATGATTCAATCAGTTTTATAAGCACAACTTCGAGTTCAACTTTAGAAAATTTGCAGCAATGCTCTCTGTCTTGCCTCTTTGCCCTAATTTGTAGCCTTGTAACTTATACTTAACTTGCATATCAAGGCCTTAATTCTACTTAGAGATAGATGGATTTTCTTCTTTCTTTCTTTCTTTCTTTCTTTCTTTCTTTCAGGAGTGAGGGGACAGGGTCTTGTTATACAGCTTGGGCTGGCCTTGTGCTCACTTTTGTAGCCCCCAGGCTGGTCTTGAACTCACTGCAATTCTCGTCTCTCAACCTCCCCAGTGCTGAAATTACAAATATGCACCACCAAGCCCAGTTCCGGGGTCAGTACGGTATGCTGGACTGGGGATTAAACTCATTTGCCATGTAGGTGCTTTACGCCTCTGAGCTGTCTTGTTAGCCTTGAATTTTATTACTAAACACAGCTGATTTTGACTCTAGGTCTTATGCATGTGCCAACCCATGACAAATGTGACCATTCTGTACTGTAAACATTTACTGATGAAAATAAAACTTAAAATATGCTTCATAATAAAAAGCACTTGAAAAGTTGATTAATTTATTTTTGTTAGCTTCAGTTTCTGCCTCTATAAAAGTGAAATAATGATATCTCCCTAATAAGGATATTTTTTAATACTGAATAAGGATCAACAAGGCTGCTTTCCTATCTGGCTAATAGCAAATGTAAGATATTTATCAATTCTTTGTTTTACTTTCCTGGGTAACACCAACTCATTAAAAAGTTCATCTTCCTAATAAGAGAAGATGAAATACAGAATTCCCTGGTGAAGAGAAAGGGGGAGACAGTACTTGGGTGAAATAGCAAGTGATAAGACAGAAGACCATACAGGAACCTAGCAACCTTTCCCAGGTACTTTCCCAGCTACTGGGTGATAGAAGAAACTGGGTTGACTCACTAACCAAAGAACCTTCTCTGAAAGTATGTTTTAGGAACATGATGATTTGCCAGGTCTCAGATTCACAGTCAGCCAGAATTTATACCATCCGAGGTTTGACTGGACCACTAGAACAAATTCTGGGAGTAAGGCCAGACACAATGGAGATGCCAGCTGGTGGCTCCAAATCACCTATTCCTTGAACCTGGTGTTTCAGTCTAAGAGTTTTCCTTTTAGCCCGAGACCTGTAATAAGAACAGTCTTGGCAGATTCTTGCTGTGAGACTTTTGCAAGACCACTCTGCGCATGTATGATCATGTACAAATGAATGAAGTGGACTCCCCTCTGTTCTATTGTGTTGGTCAGTAGGATAAGTCTCCACTCATAGTAGTTCATACATTAGGCACAAGGAACGTTTCCTTTGGCTTTAAATCCTTTGGCTTTAATTCCTGCTGAATTAGATGTCTGCTCTTGTATCTCACTTTCCTGTGTAAGGAGAACTCATTATTGTGATTCCCAGAACCACTCCTCCTCTGGCTTTTGATCCCTTGCCTTCCTAGTCACACAGAAGTCCCCAGCCTCAACTTAGTTACCACCAGCATGCTGGCTGTTGGCCTCATGGATTTCAGGGCATTCTCACATCAGCAAAGGATGCTTTTATTTTATGCCCTCTCTCCATAACTTAAACATAAACAAATATGGGTTCACAACACAAAAATTCTGCCCTGACTTACTCAAAGAACTGAATCAGAAGAAGCTTTGATCTGACACAGAAGACTTCTAGGTATGCAATTGTGATGCCATGGATTTCCCAGGATAGTTCCCATTTCAAATGTCATATTTGATCTCTACAGCAAGAACAGGGCTGGCCAAATAGCTCAGCTGATTAAAGCACCTGCAAGCAGAAGCAGGGGCTGGGGTTTTGATCCATGGTCCTGCCATGCCAGCCCTGTCCCTGGGGCACACTGAAATGGCAATTGAGACTGGGCGTGGTGACGCACACCTGTAATCCCCAGTTCTTGGGAGGCTGTAAACAAGTGGTTCACTATGAGTCCAATCTAGTAGTGAGACCCTGAATACCCTGTAGACCCTTCCCTAAAATTAAAAAAAAAAAAAGTTCTAAATTTGAGTTGTGAAAACAATCATTGTAGTAAGGAGCAAGAGCAAGAAAGTGGTTGTAAAATTGGCCTGGGTTAGAGATGTAAGTGATGAGAAAAATCCTCACCTCAGTGTAAGCAGGAAGAACGGATACCTTTCAGCAGGAGTCTGCTCACTGTGATAACCCTTAGATGTGCATTCATCTGTGTGTGTGGTTTTCCTGCCCTCTAGTGTCTCAAAGCATTAACAACGTGTTGTGTCTAGAAACAGTCTGATTTTATAGTCACAGATCACAAAATGTTAGAACAATGCCAGGAAAAAATATAAAAAACTTAGAGACTATCTAGGCAGTACCATTGATGATTGAACAGGAATGAAGTTGAAGGCCAGGCAGGGAAGGGCTTGCTCAGACTGCCTCAGAAAGCCTAGCGAAGATGGATCGCCCCTTCACTGTGTTCCCTTGATTGCACAATGTTAGCTAAGCCATTCTTGCCATGGATGGTGGCACACACCTCTGGTTCCAGCATCTGAGACACTGAGGCAGAAGGATTTAAAGTTGAAGCACAGGCTGGGCAATTTAGCAATTTAAGGAGACCCTAGCTCAAGTAGAAAGGGGTTTGGCACGTCATTCAGTGTGGAGGGCCTGGGTTTCTGCAATGCAAGAAGAAAAACTAATTCTTGCCTCACTTATATATTTTTTTTCTCTGATGTCCCCAAGGACAGAAAGTTACATCACTTTGGCTCCTGTACTAGAGTTCTTTGTGCAAGACTTGTCCTGCAGCCCTTTTCATATCTCCTAGAAGCAAGGAAACACTTACCGCTTGCTCATAACTATATTGAGTGCTTTGCACAGAATTTTATAAATGAATATAGATTGAATATGTCAATGAATGAATGAGTGACAGTAATTTGTTGAATTATTTGCTCAACAGTTACTTAATTGTGGTCAGTTGCTGATTAATCATTAATTAGGTGTGGTTGTTGTTACCATTCCTGTTGTATGTATATATTTTGTTGTGTTTTATATTTCACACAAATATAAAGATAAAACTTAATGTAAAACATAAATCTTCTGCTTAAAATACATTATTCAAAGAATAAACAATAGGGCTGGCCAAATAGCTCAGCGGATTAATGTGCCTGCAAGCAGACCTAGGGGACTGAGGTTTGATCCCTGGGCCTGCCATGAGGTTGGGTGGGGTAGTGCACAACTGTAATCCCAGCTAATGAGAGTCTGTAAACAGGCAGATCACTAAGGGTCCGATCTAGTAGTAAGACCCTAAACAACCTGTAGACCCTCCCCTAAAATACAAAAAAACAAAAACAAAAACAAAACAACAAAGAATAAACAATAGGCTATACCATATTTATAAATTAAATGATTAAATATTCTAAATAATATCTTTTCAAATTAATTTCTATGTTTACTACAGTTTGGAGATACATTGATTTTATACCACTTTTCATAGAAATTGAACATCTGAGTCTAAAATTTATGCAGGCTGGGGAGATAGCTCAGCGGTCTAAGTACCCGCCAGGCAAGTGCAAGGACCCTGGTTCAATCACCAGTTCCACATGCCATGCTAGCCCCCGAACCCCAGGTGTAGGTTCCTGGCACTGAAACCAGGCATGGCACATATCTGTAATCCCAGTGCTGGGGAAGCTGAGACAGAAGGATCACTATGAGTCGGAGCTGCGTAGTGAGACCCTGTACTAAATTTTTTTAAAAAATTAAAATTTATGTAGACTTCAAAGAACCATATATAACCAATCTAGAAAAATAAAAATAAATTCTGTAAAAATTTTACACATGAATAGCAATTAAGACATCATAATATTACACAAAAACTTACAGTAGACTATGATAGAAGGTAATATATTTCAGGACATGATTCGTGAACAAAGTTATGAAGCATAACAGTGGTAAAAGGAGTCTTTATTAAGTGTTTCTGGATTGATAGATTACCCACTGCAAAAATAAATTTATATGGTTTCCTTCTTCACTCTATAAACAAAGGTCAAGTCTAGGCAGATTGTATATCTTGTGAAAGATGAAGGGCTGAATGTTCTAGAATATAGCAAGTCAGAACATCTTCATGACTTTGAAATAGGCAGAGATTCCTTTAAATAGAATATAAACCTACAAAGGTAAATTTTGATGAACAGCTTTACCTTAAAATTATGATTTTCTCTTTATGGAAATGTACCATTAAAATAGAAAAGAATAAGTCACAGGATACACCTGCATTTTATATAATCAGTAGAGTACTTATATGCATATACAGTAGAAAGAAATCCATAAGAAAAATGACAACTCAAAATAAGTGGGTGAAATTATGATGGTAACCTCATCAAAAAGATGTGAATGGCCAATCTATACATGTAGCAATGCTTAGCCTTGTTATTTATAAGGAAAATGTAAATTAAAAATCATGATGTGATTACACTATGTATCCACCAGAACCTTCAAAATAAAAATGCCCCTTCTGATGTGTTTTGGCATGGCCCAAGAGCAAGGAGCTGTCATATGATGGTGGTTGAGATGCAAATAAGTGAAGCACCTGGAAAATATCATTAAGATTATAATTTATTAAATGTGTATAACAAAAAATTGCACGATAAAATGCAACAAAAGCCATATAAGCATGTGCACACACTTGCTTTGTTCCAAAAATCCAAAAAACATATTGTGTGATTTGAATATTCATAATAGAGCAAATAATATATGGCATTATGGCATTTTCACAAAGTGTATTGTAGACAACAATGAAAATATACATCAACAAATATCCACAATCTCTGGATGAGTCAGAAACACAATATTGAGAAAAGTGTCAGACCAAAAATTCATTTGAAACATACAAACATACATATATAATTATATATATATATATATATATATATATATGCCCAATATAAGTGTATTGGTCCATTTTAGATGCACATAATTATCATAGTATCATAGAGAATTTGTATCCATACATGATATATATTGATTCCTCTTTCTTTTTTGCGATCCCTACCCCTCCTTTCAGCCCATCTTCTCTTCCTCATTTACATAGCTTTGTTTCTATGTAATGATTTTGTAAATTGTTTTTCCTCTTTCCCTCCCTTCCTTATCCACTTCCTCCACTCTAGCTCTTTTTTCTTTTTGAAAAATTTCTTCCCATTTCACAATATCTATTGTACATTTTGGTCCTTTTTTAAATTTTAGTTTCTTACACCAGGGAGACAAATTTTGCAATGTTTACATGAGTCCAATTTATTTTACTAGTGCAGTTAATGGGCATGTGGGTTTTGACCAAGATTTAGCTATTACTAACTGTGCTACTCTAAACATGGGTGTGCATATATAGCTTTAGTATGGAATTTTTTAGTTCTTTTGGGAAAATACCCAGAAGGATAATAACTGGGTCAAATGGGACATCTAATCCTAGTTTTTTGAGATCTCCATACTGATTTCCACAGTAGTTGAACCAGTCTACACTCACACTAACAGTGCAGAAGGGTTTATTTTTCTCCACAGCCCTGCCAGCATTTGTTGTTTGTTTATTTCTTGATGATAGCCATTCATTCTGGGCTGTGCTGTAATCGCAGTGTTGTTTTAATTACCTCTCTTGAATGATCAAAAATGTTGACCTTTTTTAATATATTTAATTGTCATTTGTGTTTATTCCTCTCAAGAGTGCTTATTCATCTCATATGCCCATATTTTGATTGTGCCTTTAAATTTGGGTGAAGGGTCTGACTTTTTTATTATGCTCTAGATGTAAGTCCTTTGTCTGAAAAAAACCTGTCTAACTTGGTCCCACTCTGTGGGCTGTCTTTTTACCCTGTGGGTGATTTCTTTGTTGTACAAAAGCTTTTAAAAAGGATGAAATGCCAATTATTGCATTATTTCCTGTACAGTTGGGCTTTTGTTCATGAAATCTTTGCTTACACATATGTCTTCAAGAGTTCTGCCTATTCTCTCTTCCAAAAAGTTTAATGTTTCTATTTTAATATTTAGGTCTTTGACCCATTTCAATTTTAGTTTAGTGCATGGTAATAGACATGGGTGTAGTTTTAATATTTAGCATGTGGAAAACCAGTTTTCTTGCACCATTTAAGAAAGATGCTATCTTTCTTCCAGGGAACATGTTTTGATCATTTGTCAAAGATAAAATGGTAGAGTATGTTTGATGTTTCTGCATCTTCTAATCTGTTCCATTGATCATCATGCCTGGTTTTTTATTTATTTATTTATTTTTGTTGTTGTTGTTGCCAGTATTCTATTGTTTTGCTCAAAATAGCTTTGTGTTATATTTTCAAGTCAGGGAATGTAGTGCCCCTGTCTTGCCTTTGTTTCAAGAATTGTTTCTGCTATTCTCGATTTCTTCTGGTTCCAAATGAATTTTAGGAATGTTTTCTCTAGTTCTGTGAGGTATTTTGTTGGAATTTTTGTTGGGGTTGTGTTAAATTTGTGCAACAATTTTGGAAGTATGGACAATTTTACTATATTCATTCTTTCTATCCATGAACAAGTGATAGCTTTCCATTTTCTGATAGTCTACTTGATATCATTTTTCAGAGTACTGTAGTTTTCAATGTAAGTCTTTTATTTCCTTATTAGTTTGATTCCTAAGTATTTCACCTTTTGTTGCTAATATAAAAAGTACACTTTTCCTAATTTCTCTTACACTTAGTTTTTTGTTGTGTACAGGAATGCTATTGACTTTTTTTTTTAAACATTTATTTATTTATTTAGAGAGACAGAGAGAGAGAGAGAGAGAGAGA
>NDGM011073154.1:0-12845 GCA_002564305.1 Octomys mimax
CTCCCTCCTCCCTCTCCCCCTCCAGCTCTCTCCCCACTCCCTTCTTGCTCCTTCCTCTCTCCCTCCTCCTCTCTGTCCCTTTCCCCCTGTGTCTCTCCTTCCCTCTCTTCCTGCATGCTCTTATGAACCAAGCTGCCCTGTTGTGGCTTGCTCTCTACAAAAGTTCATATGATAAAGAACTCAAGATAAATGTTGGCTTAACAACTCAAAAGCAACTGAGCTTTTCCAACATCCATCCAGTGTACTGGTAGTAGGACTTCCCCCAGCCAGCCCTTGAGCTGGTAGAAGAACTAGTTAATTGTAACTCTGTGAGATACCTTGACCCAGGGAAGCACAGCTCAGCTGTACCCAGGTTCCTGACCCATGGAAACTGACATATGGAATATTCTTTTACACTGTACAATTTTGGAGTCATTTGTTATGCAGCAAATGATAGCTGATATGGTAGTGAAGATGAAAATATATGCAATAATGCTCTGAATGTTTAGGAAGGAAGAGAATAAGGGAATTATTTCCATGAGTTTATGGACTGTCATCATCACCTTGAGACTCTTTCCTCTTTGTATCTGTCTTCTCACTTTGGAGCAAATAGAAAAGAAGCTAAAAATCTAACTTTTATCTATTATTTGTGTGAAGTTGCCCAAGTTACTCTATTATTCTGGGCACTTTCATCATTAACAAAGTGGAAATAAAAGTTTCTCTCCCACAGAAGTACTATGAGAATTACAAAGATGAGACTCTACATAAAATACTACTTAAAGTATCTAGAACACAACAAGTATTAAGTAAATGCTGGGCCCTGACCGTGAAAATTCTAGTAGCTACTTGGCCACACTTGTAAACTTAATTTATTACCAATATTCTTGCCAGAATTCAATACAATACAAATACCTTTTCTATGGAAATGAGCTCAAATGTAATGTTCTACTAGATGAGCAGAGAAGAAAATGATTCATCTTTCAACTCCTGTAGTTGAGCAAATGATCCACACTGTTCAAAGAGTAGCGAAATCTAATAAATAGGAGCTTTTGCAAAAGGCTTAATCTGTTTAACAGTTCATCAGGAAGCAGCAATTTGGAGAGCTCTACAAGGCTGCCCCACATTTTCCATTCTGCCACTGTCACCCACAAGCCCTTTTGGCAGGCTCCTGGAAGATGCAGAATGAAGGCAATGCTCTGGGAAAAAATCCAAAGTATATCCAGTGAGGGCTGCAGGGAAGACCTAGAAGCCTGAGACATCACTCTGCTGAGCCAAGGTCAGGAGTGCAACAGCGCAAATCCTAAAAATTTGGACACCAGGAAAAGCAGAGGAAGCCATAAGTTTTCATTGATAACTTGAAAGCTTGATTTTCGGGAACATCAAATATCACAATTAAGAGTTTGCTTTTTAATAAACACAGTCTCAAGTTAGCAAGAGCTAAAGCATCTTTTCCATATCATTTCCTGCACCACTCAGCTCAGATTAGTAGACTTAGGAAAGCATCAACCACAAACTTGTTGCTGATAGAAATTTCCTAATGCAAGCAGTCTTTATAGATTTCTGCTGTTTCCATGTGGGTCTCCGAGGACCATTTGAATCCATATTAATTTCCTTTCTGGCAGTTATGCTGCTGAGTATGAACTGCACTATTTCACTTTTAATCTGTCAGTAATTTAGTAATGTGTAAACTAATTATGCACAGATATTAATGTAATCGGTTTGGGGAGCTATAAAATCAATGTGTTTTTACAGACTGTGTTAAAGAGAATTGTGCTATTATAATCACTTGTCACTTACAGATAACATTATGGAATTTAAAAATGTATGTCACTCACACTTCAGAGAGCATGCACTAACTCCATAAGTTAATAAAAATATGGTCTTCATATTTTATGAGAGTTAAGAAAAATTATTAACAAAGTCAAGCACTCTTTTTTGGCTCTGACACTGATAACACTCATTCCCTCTCTTCCTCCATTTCTTCTGTTTTAACACAAAACTTTCCATTCAGAATCTGAAAAAGTGATATTGCAGCTCAACCTTCTGGGGATCTGTCCTAGGCACTTTCTCTACTACAAGCACATAATACCTGGTGCTTCTAACTTAAAGAATGAAAGATTCATTTCAGAGCACAGTTCACAGAAGTTCTGGTTCATACTTGGCTGGATCCAATGCCGAATGGCATGGTAGAGAGGCGTTGTGGAGGAAAAGCTGCTCACATCATGTTGTCCAGGAAGCAGAGCCAAAAGAGGAGGAGTTAAAGAGGAAGAAATACTTTTCTAGGCCATGATCCCCGTGACTCACCTCTTTTGACCAGCCCTTGCACACTAAAAGAACATTTAGCCCTAAACTTATTAGTGAACTAATCCGTTGATTAGTATAGCACCTGCATATTCAATTATCTTCCAAATATCTGAGACTTTGAGAGCCATTGTAGATCTAAACCATTACAGGATCACACCAGGGTCTCCTTCTAATGCCTAATATGGTTGGATTCTACACAGTTGCTCAGATCACCAAGTGGGGCAGCCTTACACTCATGGTAAGAGGGATTATAGATATGCAGAATGTTCTCCTGGAGCCAGCGAGGCCCCACAGGGAGCCTGAGATGTGGCCAAATTCTTCCACGGAGCTATGGATCCACACTTTGACTTAGGAGTATGCACTCAGTATTTCTGTGTTAAATAGAAGGAAACCCATTACTCTGCCATCTGTCTAGGTACTTTCCTTTCTACAAAGAGACAATGCCTGATCCTTCTAAAGGCCAACTATTACAGGCTTTTAAATCCAGAGAAAACACTTGAATGATAAGATATTTGGAAATGGTTTTAGTCACTTTCTCATCAATGGGACAACATATCTACCATCCACAATTTAAAAGAGAAGAGATTTATTTCGGCTCACATCTTCAGACTACAGTAAGCTGACTCCAAGGCAGAAATAATATCACAGAAGGCCTAGATGTAACAAAAATTCTCAGGTCACAATGGCCATGAAGCAGACAGAGAGGAGAGGAATCATAGAGGGAGCTAACACCCTTCCAGTTCACATGCTAGTGGCCTGTCTCTAACGAGACCCTGCTTCCTAACACCGAGAAAACGACAGCATCCTTATGCCATTCAACTTTCAAAATTCTCACCTCTGGACACACAAGAATTTTAGGGAAAATTTGAGATCTAAACTATAGTGTTTTGTTGCTCGATGCCACAAGACTTATGCCCGTCTCTATCAAAATGCACTTGGTTCATCTCTGAGAGTTTCCAAATTTCCAGAAGTGCTGCAAAGTCCAAGTCAAAAATCTCCTCTGAGAAAAAGCAAACTATAGCTGTGAGTGCTGTAAAAATAAAAACCTTAAACACTGTTGGCATATAAGGGCATAGGATAAAAGTTCTCATTCCCAAATGAAGGAGCAAGAGAATTGCAAGTAAGGAGACCAAAACAAGACTGAAACCCAGCAGCACAAACATTAAATCCTATAGCTCCAGGTTCAGCATTCTGGGAAACTTGTGGTGAGATATGAGGTCCTAATGGCTTGGGCAGCTCTCTTCTATGGTACAACCAGTTGTAGTCAACATGAATGCTCTCTTAAAGTAGCTTTAATCACTTGCCTGCAGCTTTCTCCAGTAGAGATTTTATTTAAGTCACTTCTAATTTCCTGAGGTCTCCACTACACTATGTATTTCACTTGTACAGCTTCACACACTGCTCTCTCAACAACACTTTCCCTGGCTTTGCAGGCCTTCTGCTGAGATCTAGGTGGAAGCCTCCCTACACCCACAACTCCTGCATTCTGCTTTCTAGAAAAACCAGTAACAGCCACCAGCTTGAAGCAAAGCTTGGTTCTCTTAGGTAATAAATGCAGAGGCCTCTGAGTGTCTGGTTGGCTAAGCACTAGAAAACAAATCCCAGGTGACTTATTCCCTAGGTAACCCTCCTCAAGCAGGATACCCCAGAGCTCTCTTCTCAAAGCAAAATCTTTCTCTTTTGTATCCTTAAGCCTTCAGTGGGTGGCATCTTCTTGATTCCTGAGATGCACTTATCTTTCCTGTGTTCATGATGCAAAGGACTTGGCTTCTTTCTAATGCTCATCCTTTTAGGAATCAAGCTCTCCTCTGTCCAAAATTGTCAAGCCTTTTTTTCTGTGGATACTGAAAATATTTCATAGGACTTTTCTTTTTCTCCTGATTTTCAGTATTTAAATCTGACTAAAGGCTGCCAGCAGCACCCATGGCATAGCCTGAATGTTGAGCTGCCTTGAAATTTTCCCTGTGAGATGAATGAGTCTACTTGCCTTAGTGTCGGTCATCCACAAAGCTTCAGAACAGGAGCAAAACATAAACAAATTTTCTGCCAGAATGCAGCATACCTGACCCTTGTTCCCAACTAGAACCTCCCAAGCCTTGTGTATTCAATTAGCGTTCTGGTCTTCTGAGCTCCAAGCTGTTTAACTTATCAATCTCAGCTTACAGATTTCTATTGGTTCTTCAATTAGCATTGCCAAGCCTTTTCAGACTCTTCCTACAAGCCAGTTCCAAACACTTCCTGACATACTCAAGTATTACCATGGCAATAATGCCAGTATGGAACCAAAATCTGTTTTAGTTGTTTTCTCCTCACCGAAACAAAATACCTAAATCCATAATTCCAAGAAGGAGAAGTTTATTTTGGTTCATGTTTTCAGCCCATAGGACAACAAATGCATAAATATTAACATCCAATTACAAAAATTAAATTCTATGCAGAGTCAAGAGAAGAGATTACAGTTTTATCAGTCACAGAATTCCCTTTTTTGAAATTAAATTTAGGTACTGGACAAAAACTTAAAAAAGAAAGAGCAGAGGTGACTGTCCCTTCCCCTTACGTTAAGGGACCCCCACAACCAGCCCTGCTGGAGGAATCCAGATGACTGGTTCCTCCTGGGAGAATACCAGCTGCACAGTAGGACCCTGACTAGGGCACATATAATGGACAGGCAGGGCTAGTAGAATGGAAAAGTTGAAGCATCATGAACAACATGATCCAACAGGTAGTAAGTTAGTTGAATCATGTTGTTGCACTTGACAACAAAGACACATGGAATAGAAACAGGAGTTCGGCACTGCCTCCTTTTCATCCAAATCCTTCCTTCCTTCTTTCTTTCTTTTCTTTTTAAATTTATTTTTATTGCCCTTTAGTTTCCTTTTTCCTTATTTTTTTTCTCATTTCTCAATGACAGGGGAGAACTCCAGCCACAGAAAACTAACTCCATCCCCAAACCCAGAGACAAAGTATAGATACTCCCTTGCTTACTCCTTCATTTTTTTTCCTGCTCTCTTTTCCAGTTACCAAAGCTTTCATGACCACCTTTTGTCTTCTAGCCTTGCTTCTACTTCCTTCTGTGTTATCTTTGTTTTATACATTATCGTTCTTAAATTTCCCCTCAACAGGTTAAAACCACTCTACCAAAAGGAAACACTTTGCATATAAGTCCTAATTTATGGTCAGGGCTGTTATATAACTACAATCTGCTCCTATGGTTCAAGGTACAGATTTAATAGTCACCACATTTTCTCAGATTCTGAACTGTATTTCATGCTGTTGTTATTGAAATTATATTATATTAGCTACAACATCATACCTGTTGTAATCTAGTGCGTTTTCCATTCTTTAACAATATTGGGAAGCTCTGGGGTAATGACCTTAATAGAACCCAACACCAAAGGACTAAGGACTAAGCCAAACAGACACCAACATCCTACTGTTAATTAATTGGGAAAGAAGGATCTTGGGACACACACAAACCAAGAACCTCCTACACACAAAAGACTCCCTTGAAGAACAGAATTTTCCTAGGTAGACCTTTATACTAGTGATATAACTATATGCTAAAAATATTTACAAGGATCGACACAGAAAAGAAAATAAAACTTTCAATTAGAAAATGAAAGATGCAGAATCAAAACACAATCTCAGACCTCCTACCTGCCCAGAACAAGACCAAGCACAACTGTGGTATTAGAAAATGGAAGACAAATGCCTGAAATTTCTGAAATGATAGCAACTGAAGTAAAGAAACAAATCCATGAGCCTACACAATAAATAAGATCAGAATTAATCTCTCAGACCAAAGGAAAAAAAAGGCACAACTATAACGAAGAAATTGCTCAGCAAATCTAGAGTAGACATAGTTTGAAAAATAGAAGAACATAGGAAGATGATGGAAACCTTAAATGAACAAGGTAGGAAAAAAATAGAATGCATGAAACAGATTAAAAATATATAGATAAAGGAAAATAAAAAGGACACTAAAAGCAGGTAAATGCACTTGAATAAATCTCAAAATAAACTTTCAGCTGTTGAAGACAGGATTGCAGCTAGCAATCATGAAAGGAAAGGTTCCCCACCCCCAAGGAAAAAAATTAAAAATAACACGGGAGCAGTTAATACTTAGTTTTTGTCTATCTTCTTTTTAATACTTTTTGACCAAATGTCTGGTAATCCGGACAACTAATTTGAAAGCAACAATATATAATATAACAACCACTTTTGAATTCTTATCATTTTGTTTAGTGAAGTCCTGTATTAACTCTAGTGATTTTTTAAAACATTTTTTTCATTCTCTTTAAAAAAAACCACTAGAGATCAGAAAATAACAATTCAACAGTTTTAAGATGATGCAAAGGAAAACAATATGACTCTGTCTGCGTTACATAGGTACAGCTCTGTACCTATCAATACATGGAAATAGGGTCAGGCACATGGAGACAATGATTAAAATAACAGACATACAATAATCAAGATCTCTGAAACTCAGCACAAAACCAGAATGTTAAAAGCTGTTAATGAAAAGAAATGGATTACCTAAGAGGAAAGCCCACTAGAATCATGACTGACTTCTCAACATAAACCCTCAAGTCAAGAAAAACTGGAAGTGAAGTATTTCAAGTCCTGAAAGAAACAACTTTCAACCTAGATTTATGTACCATCTATTTTTAAAATTTATGGATAAATAAGATATTTCCATGATGAAGAATAGCTGAATAAATTCATGACCGCTAAGCCAACCATACAAAGAATACTGAAAGAATTTGTAGATAGAGATAAAAATGTCCACAACTTCAAGAACAATGGAAATGAACCACCAGTTAGGGCTAGCAATTAAACAGAAAGGAAGAGCAGGTATTCTGCAACAGGAAAATAACATGACAAAGATAAGTCAATACATATCAGTTTTAGCCATCAATAAAAATGGATCAATTCACCAAGCCAAGGGAAAAAAACCTAGCAGAATGGATCAAAGAACATGATCTACTAATATGTTGTATAAAAGAAACACATTTAGATCAAAAAGAAAATCAAAATCATAAAATGAAAGTCAAAGTTGGAAAATAACATTCGGTAGCTTGTGGAGGATGACCTGCATGACTCTCCTTAAAAGAAGAGCAGTTGTCTCCATTTTGGCTGTGCCTGACCCTGTTTCCATGTATTGATAGGTACAGCACTGGCTAGGAAATTTCCTTATCCCTTCAATTGGCTCTAAGCAATGCATCTTGGTCTAGCTGAGGTCCTGATGATAGTCACTGAACACAGTACACATGTTTCCCTGATAACTCACACCTGCTGCTCTTCGATATGAGCTGGGTCAAGATGAGATGATGAGCCAGTGCTCCACAGTGTTGGCTGGGATTGAGCCTTGAGGTAGAGGTCATGACTTCCTGGGGCTTGAAAGATTACACATCATAGCTGAAGCACCACACCCTATAACATTAGATACTATCTCAATAGTATAGTGCAAATTACTTTTTCTGCATATCCTTCTCTGCATATTGCAGAGATAAATGCAGGTGCCCTATCTATCCCAGCTCACAGTACTCATCTACTTCCTGCTATTCTCAGTCATTCATCCTCAAGCCATTCCTCCTTCATGACTGAATAAAACTTGGGTTTGGCCCTTGGTCAAGTCTTTGCTCTGGATAGCCATAATCATGGCTGGACTTAGGACCCCTTGGCTCCCCATAGCTATAAATATGTCTTATAGTCTTTATTCTTGCCATGGGTTGCATTGGTTGTGGTATATTGGAATTAACTTGATAGGATTATAATAATTTATCTATTGGATTACAAATATAAACTTCTTGAACTGAGACAAGGACCCAGATGGGCTTTCTACAGTAGCTATTTTACTTACAGACAATGTGGATTTCAAACCAAGGATGATTAAAAGAGATAAATAAGGTCACTACATACTTGTTAGAGGAAAAGATTAAGGGGAGAGATAGCAATCATAAATATGTATGCACCAAATATAGGAGCACCCAACTTTACAAGACATATTAAGAGACAAAAAAAATCAAATAAACAATAACACAATTATAATATGACAACTTAATGCTCCATTGTCACAAAGCAATAGAACAACCAGACAAAAAAAAAAAGCAAAGAAATACCAGACCTAAACTGTGAACAAATGAACTTAATAGGTGTTTACAAAGCATTTCACCCAGCATTGGAATACACATTATTTTCTTAGCTGCACGTGGGATATTCTCTACAACAGATCATATATTATTTTATAGAATGTGCTTAAATAAATGCAAAGGAATTGAAAGTACCCCATGTATATTATCTGATTAGAGTGCAATGAAATTAGAAATTAATGGCAAAAGAAAACACAAAACTCCATAAGCACATGGTAAACAACACCCTCCTTAAATAACACCAACTAGTGGGTCCCAGAAAAAATCAAACAATACCTACAATTAAATGAAATTGTGGATAATGCACACCAGAACTTGTGTGACACAATGAAAGCAGACCTAAGAGGCAAATTTATCATGGAGAATTCTCACATCAAGGAAACAAAAGGAGTGCTAAAGTTGTCCCTCAATCTTCAAGAAAAAGAAGAGTAAGTCAAGCCAAATATCCATACAAGAGAATATATTACAAGTAGCAGAGCAGAACTTAATGCAATTCGGACTAAGAAAACAATACAAAAATATCAATGAATCAAAGATTTCATTCTGTGAAAGAATAAGTAAAATTGATAACCCCCTAACAAACTTATCAAAAATAACAAAAAAAAAGAAAGAAAGAAGGAAAAAGACTCAAATACATGCATTGAGGAATACAAAGGGTGAAACCACTACAGAACTTTTTGAAATTCAGAAGATCATCAATACCTACTTCAAAAATATTTACTTACATTGGATGGAAAATACAGAGAAAAGGGCAGATTTCTAGATATGTATGAATTACCCAAGCTAAGTCAAGAAGATACAAAATGTCTGAATAACCCAGTATCAGTTAATAAAATTGAAAATGTAATAAAAGCTTACCAACAAACAAAAGTGCCACTCCTGATGAATTCTTGGATGAATTCTACAAGAAATTTAGAAAAGGCTTAACACTAATACTCCTCAAACTCTTTCGTGAAATTGAAAGGGAATATTTCCCATCTTGGCTGGGGAGATAGCTCAGCAGCATAAGCAGCTGCTTGGCAAGTACAAGGTCCTGGGTTTGATCCCTAGTACAAAAAAAAAGCCTCCCTAACTCATTCTTGGAGGCAAGTACCACACTAATACCAAGATCAGAGGAACACCTGACCAAAATAGAGAAGTATAGGCAACCACCTGAATAAATAATGAATATAGATGCAGTAATCCTCAATAAGATATTACCCAACACAAGACAGCAAATCATCCAGATTATATACCATGACTAAGTGGCGTTCATTACAGAAATGCAGGGATAATTCAACATGTGCAAAACAGTAAATGTAATGCACCATCTCAAAGGAGCCAAAGACAAAAATCAAATGATCATCTTAATAGATGCAGAAAAAGCTTTTCAAAAAGTCTAACATTCATTCATGATAAGAACCCTCCAGAAAATGAAAAGAGATGGTCTCTACCTCAATCTGATAAAAGTCATCTATGACAACCCAACAGCCAATATCATACTAAATGGACAAAAACTGAAAGCTTTCACCCTAAAATCAGGATCAAAATAAGGATATCCATTATCAGCACTCCTGTTTAAGATAGTTCTAGAAATATTAACCAGAGAAATAAAAAGGATAAAGATAGGAAAGGAAGAAGTTAAATTATCATTATTCACAGATGACATTATATTCTAACTGGAAGACTCCAAAGCCTCCACCAAAAGACTTCTAGATTTAATAATTGAGTTCAGACAAGATCAGGCATATTCAGGGTGGCATGGTCACAGACTAATAATTGAATTCAGTAGTGTATGTTGACACAAAGTCAATGCTTAAAAATCAATAGCATTCCTATACATAATAAACAAACTTAGTGAGGGAAAAATTAAGGAAACAATACCCTTCACAACAGAGTCCAAATAATTGAATACTTAGGAATCAATCTAACAAAGGAAATAAAAGATCTATATATTGAAAATTGCATTACTCTGAAAAAGAAAATGAAAGAGGATATTAGACAATTGAAAGATATCCCTTGTTCAAAGACAGGAAGAATCAACATTGTGAAAATGGCCATTCTCCTAAAATTGTCATACAGACTTGATACAATCGAGGATAAAATACTATAAGCATATCTCATAAACCTAGAGAGAATATTACTGAAATTCATCTGGAACCAGAAGAGACCTAGAATGGCAAAGACAATCCTGAACGGCAAAGGCAGGGCAAGAGACGTCACAACCCCTGACTTGAAATTGTACTATAAAACTATTGTGATAAAATCAGCATGGAACTTGAAAAACAAAAGAAGAAACAAACCTGAGGATCAGTAGAATAGATTAGAAAAAGCAGATACAAACACACTTAGCCATCTTATTTTGATAAAGGGGCCCAACATGTTCACTGAAAGAAACAGTGAACTCTTTAAGAAAAACGGTGATGGAAAAACTTCCTATTTGTATACTGAAGACTAAAACTAGACCTCTGTATATCACCATGCACTAAACTAAAGTCAAAATGGATCAAAGATTTAAATATTAAACAATATTAGATGTGCTGAAACAAAAATTAGGTAGATATCTCGGAGAACATAAGTGTAGGCAGAAAGTTCAAGAACAACACTCAAACTGCATGGGAAGTATTTGAAAGAACCAACAATGGTGATCTCATCCAAAGAAATCACCAATAGAGTGAAAAGACAACCCTCAGAGTGGAAAAAAAAATCTTATCCAATCACACTTCAGACAAAGAATTATACCTAGAAAATATGAAGAATTGAAAAAAGTCTGATTCCCAAAATTCAAAGACTCAATCTGAAAATGAGCACATGGAATGAATACACACTTCTCAGATGAAGAAATACAAATGGCAAATAAATATATGAAAGAATGTTCAGCATCATTGGTCATTCAAGAGATGCAAATTAAAGCAACACTGAGATTCCATCTCATTCCAGAGAGAATGTATGACATCAAATATACATCCAATAAAAGTGCTGGAGGGATTGTTGGGAAAAAGGAACACTTCTCCACTGTTGGTGAGAGTGCTGACTGGTGCAACCATTGTGAAAATCTGTATGGATATTAATCAACAAACTAGGATTAGAGGTCCCATTAAATTTGACCTACCTTTTTCCCTTCTGGTTGTCTTCTAGAAGAATTAAATATGTCATACCACAGTGATATATGTGTGCTCATGTTTATAGCAGCACAATTTGTAATAGCCAAATCTTGGAAATAACCCAAATGCCCACAAATGAAAAATAAACTTTATTTTATTTTATTTTTGTATTTTAGGACAAGGGTCTACAGGGTGTTCAGGGTCTAACTGTGTAGATCGGACTCATAGTGATCCTCCTGTTTACAGCCTCCCAAGTGCTGGGATTATAGGGGCGCGTCACCATGCCCAGTCTCAATTGCTGTCTCATCGCCCTGGGGGCAGGACTGGCATGGCAGGCCTGGAGATTGAACTCCCAGCCCCTGCATCTTCCTAAGCAGGTGATTTAATCCACTGAGCTATTTGGCTGGCCTGAAAAATACATTTTAAAATGTGGTATTTTTATGGAATGAAATACTACTTAGCCAAAAAGGATAAATTTGAGACTTTTTTAGGTAAGTTCTCCAGAACCTGGCCTTATCCTACAGCACCCCTCTCACCTTCTCCAAGGATCCCAGAAAACCATGGTCCTTAACTGACTTCTTATATTTGTTGCTGTTGCTTTGCTTTTGCTTTTATTTTCTGATTTAAGGTTTTACTATGTAGTCCAGGCTGTCCATGAATATTCATTATGCAGTTCAGGCTGGTCTTGGACTTGGAGTGATCCTCTAGCTTCAGCCTCTGTAGTGCTTGGATTATAGGAATGTGGTAGCTTGCCTGGATCTTCTTAGGTTTTATCAGATATTGTATGTTATGAGACCCCGTGCCTCACCTGAGATATGCTGAGAGATACTACTACTCTAAGATCATCTGACTTCTTTCTCCTTCCCACACAAATTTCTTCAGGTCAAACTGAGGATCTGTTTGTGTCCACCTAGACCTGACTCTGATGTTTCTCTCCATCTACCTTTCTAGAGATGCCAGAAGGCAGCATCTACCAAGACTTCGTGCAACTTCTGTTTTCCCAACATTAACTTAATGCTGTTTTAGAAACAATTACCAATAGGAAATGCACATGGCGCAGAGCACTGTGGCACATGCCTACATATAGTACCCGCAGTCTGGGAAGATCAGCTAGGGGCTTTACGAATTCAAGCCAAGCCTAAACAGCTTTGTGACTTAGGAAGACCTTGTCTCAAAGTTTAAATAAAATTAAGATACAGATTTAGCTCAAAAGCAAAGATCCTGAGTTCAATTTCCAACAAAGAAATGAAAGAAGGAAGAAAGGAAGAGAGGAAGAAAAGAAAGAAAGAAAGAAAGAAAGAAAGAAAGAAAGAAAGAAAGAAAGAAA